>JAQGAY010000234.1:0-36357 GCA_034698085.1 Polydesmus angustus | reverse complement strand
ACTTACGAATTTCTTATCACAAACACAACTTCAGTATCAAAACCCCGAAATTCGAAGTTGACCTACATTCTTAGTTGGAATAAACGATCGGTACAATAAAATTCAAATTTTCTTAATATAAGCCTTTGAATGTCACTTAAATAGTAAAAATTGGTTTAAATTTCAGTAAAACTAACTTTTCAATACAAAAAAAATAATTAAACGATGGAAATCTAAAATTTGGAGCTACATCGTTTAAATGACATTTTTTAGAGACGAATAAACGCAACCAAATCAACTAATTTTTTTAGTACATGTAAAATTAAATGTTCACTTCCGGAAAGTTTTCAGTAGCCTAATACTATTTTTGGTAGCTCATGTATTACATTATCGCAGCAATCTCGGTTGAAAGCAATATGCCAGTATAGATCACCGCGCAAATTTGTAAATGAAAATATAAATAAAACGAAATTCTATGAATGACAATTTCTTAATAATCTCTACAATAATTATTACATAAGCATCTCAATTATCCGGGAACTAAAATTATTTGATTACTTTTTAGTTCTTTTTAAAATTAATTTTAAGAAATTTTACATGTAATACACTTTTTTCAATGTGTATTGCGCACAAAATATTATGCTTTTAAAACAATATTAAACCTTATTATTTTAATGTGCGGTATGGGATTTAAAATATATGAGGTAGACTCGGCCCAAAAATACTTGAATATTTGAAGTTCTCTTCTACAGAATAAACAAAACTCATTAAAACGAAGAAAACTTTTTCACTATCGTGCAAACATTTTCATTATAACAAAATGGCTTACCGAAAATGTTTCATAAATAAGATATGCAAGAAACGTTTTTTTTTTTTAATTCTTTGGAACTTTCTGGTTTTGATATTTTACGCTTGAGCATATAATTTGTCGAGGCTTAACTGTCAACATTATTAGGATTTAAAAGATTTTTAGACTGGATGCACACACCCACTCGCGATTGTATTCACAAGCCTTTTGCCAACCATTATTCGCAACGATTTGCAACTTTTCAGAGCTCCATTTACACGACCGTCTGCTTTTTTCACGCTTTTGTGGTATGGTTTTTGCCAAATAATTGCGTAAATAATATTTTTCCCACAATGGAACGTTAGAGAATTTTTTGTACTAACGCCGGATCAAAATACAAACCTAAATAAAAATAATTGCCATCTTATCCAGGTTAACCAGAAAATTA
This sequence comes from Polydesmus angustus, assembly GCA_034698085.1. Taxonomy (NCBI): domain Eukaryota; kingdom Metazoa; phylum Arthropoda; class Diplopoda; order Polydesmida; family Polydesmidae; genus Polydesmus; species Polydesmus angustus. The sequence goes on along the minus strand of JAQGAY010000234.1, from coordinate 35,143 downwards.
CAAATAAACATATAAATAAATTGAGTGCCGCTAATTAATATATCCGTGTCTATAATAATTCATTTTTCTCAAAAAAGCAACAGATATGACAACCCTTCAACGCATTTGTCGAGTGTCGTATCAGACGATTCACGGCTGGCTGGTGTTGCCATTACGACGCCATTAATCGCTTAGCTGTCGTTCGGCCAATAAATGACAACCGGCTAACAAATGCACTCAGACTTGGCTTTGGGTCATTTCGAACTTGTGTCGTTACTTAATTACAGCAAGATACCGCTCTGCGTCTTCGCATTTCTAAATTTGCGCGTTTGCCAGTTTGTTTTCTTTTCGTAAAGACATACCGGAGTGTCCGAGATAATTGCGGCCGATTTCATTTCGCTATAAAAAAAACTAATTTATCAAGTGCGAAAAATCCAATTTTTCGCCGTGTTTCCGAAATTCCGGTACTCAATTAGCTTTTTATCTAAATATTTTGATATTTTTGCAAAGTGGAAAAATATTGCAAAAATCAAAAAAGAAACAAAAAACGGAAGTATTTTTTGCTCGTCTGGCATTTCCCAAGTCTACATTTTGCGATTTTATTCTTCCCTAAACATGTTGTGGGCAATAAGTGAGTGACAAGAATTGGCAATTTGAGATCAAGAAACCCAGTTGTTATCGAATAAATTGATGTACAAATGCTGCATCATTTATGTCGGCATTGAGAGCAGCTATTGCATGTTTGGTTAATAGTTTATTTACCAAAATAATTGAAATAAAAATTATAATAAAAAAAAACCTTATATGTTTTTCTGTAAAATATCGCAAAATTACAATCCTTACACTTGTTGGATTATTATTTTTTTTTATAACAAACTAAAATTGGTCAAAATTATCTCGAGCACCCTCAATTTTTTCTTATCATTTTTTTATCTTATTAAGATGAGGATTTTTAAGAGACTCATATTTCTAGTAATATTTGTAATTTTATCGACCATATTCATGAGCAAAAAAATAAAAATTTATAAGGTAGTAAAAACAGAAGTGCATTAACGACTCATCAATCTTCTCACTCTTTTCACAAGTAAACTGTGCGTGAGAGGAAACAAACTTCTTTGCCGTAAACTTAATATAAACGAAAGGCACTTCTTAAACATTCCTACCTTTTAAACCAAAAAAAATCTCATTTTTTTTTTTCTGATAAAAAAATTGCGAAGTAGCAACTGATTAAATGCGAACTACTATCCTAAAGTAAATACCGTAACTAGAAAATTTTTAAGAGTTTAATTAAGAATTATTTTTCATCCATATTAATTTAAAAAGAAACAACTAAATATTATATCTAAAATGTTGAAAAAGAGTTTGTAGAAGGGCTTAAAGGAGCAAAAAGGTCGTTCGATAGATCAAGTTCCGATCTTCGTGAGAATCCGAACTCCTGTGGTCAAGTATCCTTTCGCCAATGCTATTCATCGGTTGATCTCCATCCACAGTCCACACCTACTTTCCTACTTGCACCTGTACAGTACATGTACTGGTGTATTGATGAAGATGTTAGTGCGGTTCAATGACCCTCGACTTAAACGGTTCGTCCTTTTTCCTATTGATTGATATTATCGGAAGTAAAATTCTTTGCCGACGTAAATCCTGTTCTAAATAACGGCTTCAACCAGCCTGACACATCGATCTCATCTATTCAAATAAATCGTCATACAGTATTTTTTTATACTTTAGTTATATAAGTTAATAACTCACGAGGATTAGGGTAGAAATTAAAAGCGGTATTTTATTACGCCTTATTTTGTTTGGTTTTGATGAAAAATCTTTTAGAGCTTAATAAAACTTTTCTTTCAATGGAATACGGTAGAAAACCAAAATTAGACTAAGAGTTTGTCAAAAACAATTTCTCACGCATGCGCAAAAGTTAAATTAAGAGATTGAACCGTTAACATTACGTTAACATCGCTCTAGTACGTCATTTCTGGTTATATATCGCTTTAACGTTTTTGACTTCGAAAAGTCTCTTCACATAATCGAGATTTTACGGCACACCGGAAATTGTTTTTTCGTTTTCTTCAGCAATTTTTTTTTTTTATTCTCTTTTTTTTTTGGTGCGATTGTTAAATTTTTGATAAGTAATAAGTTTTTAAATTTAACATTTTGGACTCTTAGCAATTCCATTTTTTGCCATTACTGAGTATCTGATTTAGTCGAAATAAGTAATTTCGCCACTTTTAGCTATTGAAACTTTATTTATTTATATTTTTTTTGAAGTTTTGACTTTTGGGAATTCCATTTTTCAATTTGCCGAAACTTTTACCTACAATAATCTTTCGAGATTTTGGTTTGCAATTTCATTTTCGCTTTTTTTTTAAAGGGATTTGCTGATTTTTTTTTTAGAAGTGTTGACTTTTTTTTCCAGAGTTTTTGAATTTCCATTTTTCAAGATATGTACCGGTACTGTAATATTTTTATTGAATTCACTAAAGTCATTATAATACAAAATTTAATATTATATAATACCAATTAAATTTATGGATTTGTTAAACCATTTTTTTTTTTTTGCTTTTAATTTGTGTCAATTATTTTATAGAATATAATAATATTACTTTTTATAATTAATTTATGTTTTAAGCTCATTAACAAAATACGGAAAGAAAATTAAACATCGGCGTAAAAAAATAACATTATGTTTCTTTTTTTATATACTGTACAAAATATATAAATAAAAAGAAAATGTGCTTTTTCATCTTCTGTCTCTTATTCCATCTTTCTATTTCTCACTTTATTAAATTTTCCTTTGACAAAGATGGATTTCACATTTTTCTCTCTCCTCCACCGTCTCTTCTTCACCTCCATCTGCCCACTTTCATCATTCCACCGGCCCCTAACACCCACATTCTCTTAACTCTCTCACCATCTTTGAAAAGCCCTCAACCACAAGAAATTGCATATCAAAATACACTCCTTTCTCAACTCCAAAAGCGATTTGCAAAGCGGAAGTGGCCTCTCGCACGTTCATTTGCACTTCATTTCTCAAAATGTAAACAACATTAAACATTTAAACCCTCCACCCCCCACCTTCTATGGCGACACACACACCACTTCACAGCCAACCATTAAAACAACAAAAATGTAATTTTGCTAACCACTAAAATAACTCAAGTTTGATTTATATAGCCCGCATAAACGTTTGAATTTAATTTTTAAGTGACTTTAATAACCAAACTCATATTTTTGACAATCGTAATTTAAATCTATCAGATAATTAAGTTTTATTTCAGTAAACGTAAAGACTTCTAGATTTAATTTAAATAATCACTAAACATATCTGAGTTTATCTTAGTAATACGAAAAACTATTTAATTTTTGTTTTTTAGATAAGCACGCAAATAACTAAATTTTGCGTCAATAAATCGTAGCTAACCGTGTTCAATTGGGCTAATTTTCAGTAAAATTTAAATTAACAAAATCTAGTTTTAAAAAAGCATCTAAATTTAGCTTAAGAAGATCAACAAAATTTAGCTTAAGAAGATCAACAAAATTTAGAATTAAGAAAACAACTAAATCTAGCATTAAGAAATCTCGTAAATCTAAGTTTAGAAAATCAAACGCAATAAAAGAATTCAACTAACGGTAAATCTAGTTTCGGAAAATTAAGTAAAACTAGTTTTAATAAATCAAATAAAACTGGTTTTAGAAGATCGAATAAAGCTACTTTTGAAAAATCAAATAAATCCAGTTTTAAAAAATCAAACAAATTAAGTTTTAGAAAATTAAATAAATCTAGTTGCAAAAAATCAAATAAAACTGGTTCTAGAAAATTAAATAAATTTGGTTTTAAAAAATGGAATAAAACTCGTTTTAGAAAATCAGATAAATCTAGTTCTAAAAAAACAAATAAAACTAGTTTTAGAAAATCAAATAAATCTATTTAAAAATCAAATAAAACTAGTTTTAGAAGATCTAATAAATCTGCTTTTATAAAACCAGATAAATTTAGTTTTAGAAAACCAAATAAATCCAGTTTTAAAAAATCAAATTAAAGTACTTTTAGAAAATCAAATAAATCTAGTTTTAGAACATCAACATTAAAATTACCTACATAATAATGGTCACACACAAATGAACTTAACGTAAACAGTCACTGCGATAACTAATTCTAATTATTTAATTACTGACTTAAAAAAAATCCAGAACTTTAACAATCGTCAATTTAGTAAACTTATAATTTTGGTAATCGCGTAGCTTACTACAATTGGAATTTACCAAGGGGTTGTGCATAGCTAATGTGCTTTCCGGAGTGCTAATTTGCACTTTTATTTTACCGAATGTAAACAACATTAACAATTTATAACCCTCTTTTCATCTTCGAGTAAAAAAATCGATTTTTAGTGCTCCAAACTTAATTGAAAATGGAGAAAATAAAAACTACTTACGTTGAGTTGAGGAGCGTCTGACAATAGCCTCAAGGAAGGTGTTTTGTGGGGCGACCAATCCCCTCCTACCACCGGGCATGATGCCTCCTCCTCCGAATCACTGTTGGGATCATACCACCCACCACTACGCGGCCCAAACGACACTTGCTGCCCCGAGTAGGCGCACTTAACTTAGCGAAAAATCTTTACACTTTTCCATTGGAAACACTTCTTTGATTTTTGGCTTTTTTTTTTAGAATTTTTAAATGGAATCACTTTTTATTTGCCGGAGTGGAACCAAAACGTGGCTCACAATATAAAAATGTAAAAAAAAATAATCACAAAAAAAAAATGAAGTAAATAAAAAAAAATTATATTTTTTTTAGAACTTTTGTCGCGACATTTTCGGTCATCCAACTTTTGAAATATTCGTAACGTAGGTCATAATTTTAAGATTTATAAACAAATTTCAAAAATGTTGCCGTTTTCCGAATCAACTTCTTCTGGCGATGGAGAAAATGTACTGTTTCCGATCGTAGATAAAAGTCGCGTTTTGATCGCTGGTTAAAATGACAAAGAATTAACTTTCTCCAAATTTACTTCTTCTGGCAATGGAGATGGTTTTAGTTAATATCCGGATAAGTAGTTTTAACAGATTAAAATCATGAAATGCTTACCCAAAATTTGATTTTCAACTTTTTCCAAACTTTATCTTCTAGAGAAAATTTTTTAATTCGATAAATATTCAGTGCAGGGTAATATTTTAATATCAAGCGCGATTTTCTCGATTAGCGATGGCTTCTAATAATTCAAATAAACTCCTTTTCAACCAATCGAATTTTGAGATTTTTCCAAAAATATTTTTTTTTTTCGGCGATAGAGTTTCAATTTATTACTTCGAAAATCAACTTTTTATTTCTTTTATTTGGAAAATCTGTTTCGTTTAATAATTTTTTTCTTTTTCGTTTAATTTTTTTTTTAAATAAACTTGGGATTGTAAAACCGAAAAAAAAATTTTCTTTGATGTTTCTCCAAATTCTTTTCTTCTGGCGATGGAGAGCTCTCAATTTAAGAATTAAACGACCTTTGGCATGTGTCCAGCTCACTTCCGGTATTAATTAAAAACTTTTAACGTCCCCCGTATTCTTCGTTTTGTAAAAACTTGATAAAGATGAAACACTTTTCCCACATTTGTGACGGAAGATAACAACTTAGAAAAAAAAATTATTTACCGAAGTTAGGCTAAACGCTCGGCCGTCGTCGAGCGGTCTAAGGCGGCGTTCAAAAATATGTCAACCGCGTTCGCGTCACAAAACCGAGAAAACGTCACATCACGCATTTTAAACCGTCACGAATAAAACGAAGACTTAAATTTTTTCGAAGTTGTGTTTTTTTTTCCCTCTTTCGTTTTCCAACTGATCGAAGAATATGAATTAATATTTAAAAAAAAAAAAATTGTCGCGTGTTAAAAAATGTAGAAAAAATTTTATATTTTCTTTTTTTCCTTTTTTAAAAAAAAAGAATTGTCCGAGTTAGTTACGTTGTGGTAACCAATGCCATAATGAGTGACGCGCGTGGGTGACGCTTGTCCTTTTTCCACCTGAATAAAAAAAAGAAGCAACCTATAAAGCCGCTTTCGCACACATCAAATACACATACACAGACACACAACACATACAACACCTTTGAATTATTGATGATCGACAGATACGCAATGCGCATGCGTCGTCGTCATAGCAACAGCTTCGCTTACACGTACACATTGCGCGCGACGCTCAGCACCAAAACATATAATCCTTTTTTCTTCTTCCCCCCCCCCCCCTCCCCTACGTTTTTATTACGTTACGTAAACGATAAACGCAAATAAAAGGGCGATGGGTAAATATTGTTTAAATAGAAATTAAAAATGGGTGTTCATGAAATTGAAAGGAAACAAACAGACATTAAAAAAAGTAATAAATTTGTGGCCGAAAATTTATTTTTTGTTTAAAAAAAAAATACGTTAATTTTTTTTAAACCACTCAACAAAAAGTACCTCCTTTCACTTAAACTATCACTTAAGCGAAAGAGAATTTGAAATAAAATCAGATTAATCCTTTATATTTATTTTTTTGCTTTTTTTTTAAAAAAAAAAGTATTATATCAAAGTATATTGATTTTTGTTTACTTTATTTGTTGACGTCACGCTAAAAGTGGGTCACGTGACTGAACGCGCACGTGTTTCTTAAACTTTCAACGTTAAAACGGAAATTGTTTTTAATAGGAAGTGCATAAAAGGAGGAGGGAGAGAAAAAAATCGAATTTTTATAAAATTTCATGAAATTAATAAAGAAGAAAAAAAAATATTTTACGTCATATTATTATTTTAAAAAAATAAATAAAGAGAAAATATCGATAATCGATATCGTTGCGCATTGTATCGGTTGTATGATGTGATTGGTGATGAGAAATCGATATTAAACACACACATATGCACGCTAAAGAGTAAACAGCGCACCTGGCGACAGCTTTTTGAAGAGAAAAAATGACACACACACACATAATATCTAAAATAAAAAAAATAATTATACCGTATAATATGAAAAAAATAAATATTCAACAAATCGTCATTTCCGGTCGAGACTAAGACACGCCATCCGCCATTTGAATTTCTTAATTAATAACAAAAAAAGAAAAAGCTCGTAAAAAGCATTGGAGCGAAACTTCAAGCAGCCTAATTAATTCGTAATTTCTTCGTTTAGGATTACCATGGAAGGCGTTCACCCGAATGACGTCACTCGGATGACGGCAGCGCCCATTTATTTACCATTTGACTGCATTGCAGTCACGTGCCATCAGCGTCGCATGTTGTTGTTTGTTGTGGATTGAAGCAAGACCCCCACTCTCACTATTTTTTTTTTTTTTTCTTGATTATTTTTATTTCATTTTATGGTAAATAAATGCGCGCATGCGTGTGCGGTTGAAGAGTAGATGGTGGTGGTAGCGCAACGGAAGAGGCGATGAATAATTCCGTGGGAGTGCGCGCGCACAAGATGTATTGGTCAATTCGGTTTACACGCTATCAATTATTTATAAGAAATAAAGGATTCGCCTATTAGGTTCAAAGGTCAGATCGACACTATCTAGCGGATTAGCGCTTATATCCAGGGATTAAGGAATACAGGGTGTGTCGCGACAATTTCGTTTCACTCGCAATTGTATATTAAATTAATTATTAATAAGATCAAAATATACTGTCCTTTCAATAAAAAAGATTTTGCTGATAAACTTCTACAAGTTTTAACTTTTTTTTATTTTGCGTTTTTGTCATTCAGTATTTTTTTTTTCTCTTGCGTTTTTCATAAATTCTTTTTCTCATACACCTAATCCTCTTTTTACACGGAGGATACGTTCCTGAAAAGTACGTGTAAAAAAAAATTCTTGTAAAAAAAGTAATGGGGGAATTTTGTGATATTATATAAGGGCTACCGAAAAATACATACAGTATAATTAAATTTTAATTAATACAATGATAAAGGTATGGAAAATTTGAAAAATTCCTAAAATAAGCAAAAAATATTTTTGAAATCGGTTAAAAAACCGTGTTATTTCAAAATTTCTCGCGTAAAAAGAGGGTTAAATTTTACTTTGAAACCGTGTTATTTCGAATAAGTATAAAAAAAATCCATGAAAAAGAGAATTAGGTGTATTCTGATTTTGCGTTTTACTGAATTTGTGGTTGATATTCATTTCATTCATTTATTCTCGTGTTTCTACTAGTATATCACGTGCAAGGTTACAATAAAACCCTAAAAATGCATAATATTTCAGCATTATTATTGATTTTGCGTTTACTCAACTCTCTCTTTCTCTCTCTGATTTTCCATTTTCTCCCATTTTTTTTTTTTTTTTTAAAACATTTTAGTTTCTATATTTCTGCGTTATTATTATAAATTACCTTATTTCTTAAATCATAGCTTTTTATATTTCTGCCTTATTATTGATTTTTCGTTTTCTCTAAGAGCCTTTTTTTCTGATTTTGCGGTTTTTTTCTTCATCTAAATATTAGTTTATAAATTTATTTGATGTTGTTTTTTTCTTAAATTATAATATTTATACGTTATAACAATATTGTCATTTCGTTTTCTCATTCAATTTGGCAACTTTCTTAAGTTGAATATGTATGCGTTATTATTGTTTTTGCATTTCCTCATACACTCCTCAGGGCGTATAAGCAACGTAGTTCCGCAGAAAATAAAGAAAAACCGGAAGTAGCATCTGGAGTAAAAAAAAAACATGCTTCGCCAAAACCAAGATTTGGTCCATTCCTTTAAGTAAACATGAGCGGATTCACTTACACTGGGTAAACGAGCTCTAGATCGGATTAAACGCTCTCTCTAGCTTAAAACCCTCCGCCGTCATCTCTCTCTGTTCCTCCCGGGTCTCGCAGGTCGTCAAACGCTTACCGATCGACACCCTCCACTTCCACTTCCGCTCCCCCACCACCACCGCCACCTGTGCGTTTGCGGGTGGGAACGGGGTGACGTCACCCGAGTAGTGTCGGATCGATTGTTTCGCCGACGAACGCTATTTATAGTAGCAGGGTAGCTATTTTCAGGCCCACCCCCGGTGACCCAAATTATGCGTCTAGGGGCGGAGATGGCATCGATCCGAACGCGAGCATGGCATTTGCATTTTCTGTCGTTTTGGAAAGGATTAAGAAAATTTTTTTAAATTTTTTTTAACGAGTTCGCCCACCTTTTGGCCCCCTCTCCCTCTCCGGCTCACCTCGTCACGTCATCACACGCGCTTTCGCTCGCGTCGATAATACGCCACCACTCATCTCCCCGCCCGAGGGATGCCGAGAGAGAGAGAGAGAGAGCGTTTGTAAATGACGGCGCGGAATTTACAATATTTCATCTCACCCTCACTCCACTCGCTGTTGTTTACGTCTTAGAAAGATGAAAATTGAAAAACCATACCCTCAAAAAAAAAAAATTAAAATAAACCGATTTTGCGGTTGGTTTATAATAGATGCACGGCGGAACAATAAAAAGTAAGCCTAGCTGTATTTCATATACATCTCTAATGCTCGGTAATTAATCATCTTAGAATTTTCCTCGGTGTTTAGAGAATTGAATCGACAATATGAAGAAGATACAGTGGCATAAATTTGAATGAATTTGAAAGACATGAATCAACATCGTCTGCCCAAATTTAAGTATACGAGAAATTTTTTTGTTAGATTTTATCAGAAAATTGTTGGATTTGCGGTTTTTTTTTTTTTTTTTTTTTGAGCAGAAAATAAAAATGAAAAAGTCATTAAAATGGAAAATGTGAGTTATGGTACGGCGCATATTTTCACTTTGAAAATAATATTGATAAAATTTTATATTTGTTTATACGAGCATTAAAAATTGATTGTTAAAGTTTGGCTTACTTTTTATCGAATCGCCGTGTAAATCGTTCGAAACACGCACGCAATTATCCTACACTATCCATTAAAATTTACGATACCGTATGTTGGGAACTTATTGCTGGAACATATTGAGAGATTTTTAGAATTAATTATCCGGCAGTTGAGATATAAAAAATAAAGTTTGCCTTACTTTTTATTGAACTACTGTAACCTATATTTTGTTCTTGGGTAAAGTAAATAATAGAAAAATGTATTTTAAGACCATTTTTTCTCGTTCAAATTTCAACGCATTAACTGTGTATTATTTTTACGTAAAGTACGTCTACTTCTGGTTTTCATCAGATATTTTTAGCAAGAAAAAAAAATTTAATGAAAATAATTATCATATTAATTATTGGCAATAGGCTAATTAAGGGTATTGCGATGCTAAATTGATATTGCCCTATTTCCAGTGTAATTATCTTCTATTTAAAAGCTAGCTCTCAATTAAGTGCCATATTTCCTATTCAATTTTTTTTTTTTTTCGCTTTTGAATTTCTAATTAATTACCAGGATATACCTCATCGTGAATCCTCGTACTTTCCCTATTGAATCTTTCAAGGTTCTAAAATCATCGCCACTAAATTCTCGCATTTTAGTTATTTTAGTTTTCATTTTAATTTTTACTACAAGGGGATGAAAAAATAAGTTTCATATATAACCCCGAAAGAAGCTCAGTAATATTATGCATCACTAAAAGTAAAAATAAGTACACGAAACGCTCGATTTTTTTCTGCTTAGGGTTATCAACTTCCATTTTAGTTACATTTTCTATGCATTTTATATGGGCAAACAGCATTAAAAGTTAAAGTTTGTTGAAAACCATTGAAATGCACTGTATTACAGAGGGTAAAATCCATATTTAATAGTAACATTTTTCTATACTGATTGCACGGCCGACGAGACTAAAAGTAAACTACAGAAATTGTCCTTTATTGTACTATTGGATTACAATACTATACTGTACATGTTTTGGCATTTCCTATACGAATTCCACGATTACGTTAGGAAAAATACGCATCCAACTAGTACAATAGGGAAATAAAAAACGCCCGTAGAGAGCGAAGGCTCATAAATGAGCATTCGGTGTCCATCCTGGCGAATTTAATACACATCCAAAAGGCTTCCGGAGTAAAGGTTAGCCGCTGGCTGCCTCTACCGTATATCTCTTTCTTTCCGGCTTTTGAGATCCACCGCGACGCCACGTGGCTTCCCGTCGGGTATTCCATTGTGTGACGCCGCGTCAAACCGCAACGTCACCGCGCATGCGCAACTCCGTGTCCCATTTTACCCCAACAAACTTAAATCTTTGGCAATTAACTAAATAGACGAAGCGACTTCCGGTTTGGCTGCGGGCATAAAAAACAGCTACATGACGTCATCGGCCTTCGAGGTGGGTTCACACGACCAGAGCCACGGCGCGTGCGCAACAACCAATTAAATAGAATGTTTCGCGCGTCGTAATATGCAAATTACAAGAACGCGGGGGGGGAGGGGGGGCTGTAGGAGCAGAGAGAGAGAGTGAGAGAGAGAAAAAAAAATTAAATGATTTTGAGATGGAGAAAAAATGTGAAGCGATTTTGAAGATAAAGATTAAAAACAGAAAAAAATAATGCAGATTTGACAAATATTTGTGTTAAGATTACCGTACCAAAATTTAAAAAATTTACGAAAATTATCATTCAATTTCTGTTTAAAATTATAATATTTAATACAATTTAAGCAGCAATTCAGAATTGTTATTCCCGTGCATTTATTTGTGATTTAAAAAAATAATAATAAAAGCGGATTTCAATAATTATTAAAATTTAAAAAAAAAAAATATAATAAATAATCTAAACAATTGCAGATTTAAATAAAAGGGGAATGTTGGCAGAAATTGAATTGGAAGAAATGAAATATGAACAATATTTCAAATATGGGTAAATTATGTTTAGAAAATAAATTAAGCCGAAAGCCACAAAATGCAAATCGAAAAATGTACGGTACCCAAAAAAAAAATAACATAATCAATAAATACCATGTCAATTTTGCATTTAAAAAAATCTAGAATTGAATGACAAATCCAGAAAATATATATTTAAAAAAAAAAGATTTTTTTCTTCATAAAATCGTAAAAAGAGAAAATCTACCGTTAATCTCTTTTCATATTCAAATCCTTATTATATTAAAAAAAAAAAAAAAAAAAAGTTGGCTCAAGAGGATTTGTATTCTTTGGACTCAGACTTAGTAGCACCTCCGAGAGTTGTCACAGTCACTCTTGGGCAAACTCAAAGGGATAGTTAGGTCTACATAAGCACCAGTTGATAGGACAATGGTCTACGATCCTCTGGAGGCAATCACGTAAGACTCGGGATCATCCGATCACGCGTCTGGGCGGCAATCTACCAACAAACTTCGGCGAACGAACTAAACGATATACTGAGCAATATACAACAAGGTGAATGACAACCAACCCAATATCACTAAATCAATAGCGTCAGCCAGTAAATCAATTACCTATTACTATGTTTCCACCGCGAATCGTGTTTTAGTGAAACTACTTTGATGTACTTTTTTTTTACTGAAATAACTGGCAGCAATCTGGTTTTAGGAAAAGTGTTTCTACCCCGAAAACTTGCGACGTCACTTTCTTGATTTTCAAAAAAAAAAATTTGACTTTTGCATTGTTTCTCAATCAAAAACGGGATTTACTGCTTAAACGACTCGTAAGAAGAAGTTTGTTAGAAACAAGTTTGACCAAACCCTTTGCTTGTCAAAATAATGTGCATACTGTGACTAGTAAGTGCGCACATTTGCTCAATTTACGCTTTCGCCGTAATATAACTGCATTTTGTACTCTGTTCTTTTTTAATTAAATTTAATTTTGTTTAAAATACACAGGAGGGGTATTCATGATTTTTAATGTTCCAGTTATCTCAAAATGAGCTCATTTATTCTCTAACTACCCAAGAAACTATAGCCGCGTGCAGCAATACGGTAGACAACAGCCAAGTTCCCAGAATTATAATATGTCACACATGGTTCAATGGAACCCCGAAAAATCGCGTTTGGTCAGAAATGGTACATTTTCACCATCAAGAGAAAAACTTATTTGAATTGAGCAAAAATTTAAGCTGCTGCATGCAATACGCAAAATAGTTATGGATAAGGCATCCACGTTTAAGATGCTAGTCAAAAGTTTGAAAATCATTTTCCGTAAAATCCCGATTATAACGCATTGTAGTTATCCGCTATCAAGCCTATCATGTATACAGTATAACGCACGGTTAGTTTAGCCTGAAATTGCTATCTAAGTTCTTACTGCTCCTGAATATACGCACACCAAATTTTAAAGGTTAAAAAAATATATAAATATTGTTGCATTGACCAAGATATTTCGAATACCATGTCCAGTAACATTTTTGCTGGACTACACATATCGATGTAGTCGACGGACTACAAACAGTAAGCAAATAATATCACGAGTCAATGCCCTATTAAACATTTTTAATAACTTGACCAAAGTTAATCGGATTATCATAACAAATATACTGTAATCAAAATGTCTGTTTCTGAGTGTCAAATTTGTAATTTCCATTAGCATTTGATGTAGCCACGATACTCTTCTAAGAATCTAAATATTATGATACTCGACACCATTAGTTTTTATTTTACCGTTATTCTTTTCATGCTGTGTTGTTGTCATTTTATTCTAATACATGTAATATCTGTCCCATCCCCCACATACCGTTTTACTTTTTGTCATTCACTATCGCAAATTTAAATAATAAATAAATTTGTTTCACCTTTTTCTTATCAACCAAAACTTATCTTAAAACTCAAAATATAAATTTGCTTTATATTATTCTTCTTCTTTAAACTAAAAAAAAAACTCAAGAGTTTTACTAAAAATACTGTAAAAAATTTCTATCCGGTACCAGTAGGTTCCAAACAGTAAAGTAAAAAATCAAATATTTTCAACTTGAAAATAATACTTCCCAAAAATGCAGAAAATCAATATAAAATCGAAAAAAATTCTACATAATCATTTTTAAAAATTGAATTTGGCAAAGTTAATGCCGTCTAGTCTTCGATTTCAATATCAAAAACAACTTTTAAAATAAAAAAAAAGAAATTAAGTCTGAAAAATAAACTTGAATAAGCTTTAAAAAATGCCCTTCTAAGATTACAAAAAAAAAACACCGCAAAAACAATCTGTCCTAATATTATTAATAGGCTAATAGCTACTAGAAAACAAATTTATTAACAAATTGTCAACAAACTTAAGTCTAGTTGACCTTCGACCTTTGATTTAACTCAACGTCAACGAGTCTGGATTCGATATTTCGAAGGCCAAGCGACGCCATATTTATAACCTCGATCTGGGAGTGAATGATGGGGAGGAGAAAATGGCGCCATTAATAAAAGCGAGAAGTGCGTGGGGGGTCGAAGGGAAAAATTTAATCAAATATTGAAGAGGCGTCGCAAAAGTAGCGCCACGTTTTGCTATGAAAATAACCCAGGGAAAAAAATCAGCTTTTGATTTTCGCGCCACTCTGTAACCCCATTCACTCAAAAGTTAAGACCAGACGCGGCATTTCCATAGCTACGTGCGGAATACAAGGGTGTCTTAAATCACAACACACATAACAGAACGTAAATCAACTTACAAATTATTACGCCTCTTCTTTTCCATGCCGTTCGCTTTCGGAAATTATTTTCGTGCCTGTTAAAAGAAAGCGATTACCAACTCGTTAACTATTTAATATTTTTTTTATTAGATACAATTATTTTATTTTTCAATATAAAAGAAAATGGAATTTCGAATATATTCTCAATTTGTTACATAACTAATTGAACAGGTCAGGCGAGGATATTCACTTATAATACGCACTTCTGGTATGAAATCATTATACGTGCGTACAGTAGTAAAACCTTCAGATCAATATCTATACTGTATTATTATTTGAAATACCTAACACGTATTTATTTATTTGTTTTTTATGCTGGAAGTTAACGTCTCTTTCGATTATTCGCTCTGTAGTTCCGGTATAGCGAGAGTTATAAAGTCCGGGTTTCATTTTTAATTTAACGCGGTTTTCATTATATAAAAAAAGATACTTATCAAAACTACCAGAAAACTAAGTGCGTGTAGTTTGCTGTAAGAAATCACTGCATCCGGTACATGTAAATATTAATGACTACATGTTGTAAACCGAAAGTGATTTAATTAACGTAAAAAAAAACCCGGCTAAACTTCCTAAAATTAACTAGCTCGTACTATAGCCGACGCACGTGATAAATGCGAAACCAACTTTTTTTGTTGTTGCTATTTTTAGCCAATACATATCCAAACCGAAAGTGCATACCAATTAAATGTTTTTAATGATGCAATCTCCGTTACCTGACCTGCTCGAATGAAGAAATTTTTAATGAATCGTACCTAGGTTAATGCGAGGTGGGAGGTTTTGGATCAGGAGGAGGAGTGGAAACGGAATTGTTACTAGAGAAATTACTACTGGCTGCGTCCTTGGCTGAACGATAGACGAAATCGGATTCTCCGGTCAAGCGCCCTTTCCCGCTCTTCTTCTGACTCTCTTCCTCGCTCTGCCACCGGCTCTTGATGCGATGCTGCTTCACTACGTCTAATACGCGGCTCATGATCATCTCCTCGGTCAGTAGACCGTCTTCAGAGGAATAAGCCGCCGCCTAACCGAAAAAAGAGGTTAGCCAGCCATTAAACAGCGTCAACGGTCACACTGCAGAACTCACCTGCCAAGCCACGCCCAACTTCGCAATCTCTCTTCCCGAAAGACCTTCGCCCAACTCGGCGATCTTGGAACATAGCGCGCTGTAGTCGAATTGGGACACTTTTAACCGTCTAAACAAAAAAGTTTAGAGTTTCAAAAATTATTATTAAGATAATTATTATTATTTTCAAAATGAAGTACCATTTACAAGATTAAATGCAAATGCTAATTCTAAAAATCGTAATATGTATTTGTGTTTAAAAAAAAAAAAAAAAACTTTGAATAAATAAAGTTAAAAAATTAAGGTTTTCGTCACAAAAACTATACGGTTTCTGTTTAAAAGTTTCTAAACTCAATAAATAAACTCCTCGAACTCATTTTTAGTTATGTTTGTTCAAGATAAGAATTCGTCATTTCAGTTTTTTATTCTAAATGACCTTTTTCCTTCGGCAGCTGGTTGAAGAACGAATCTATCGAAGTACAACCGAACAAGACGCTGCCTCTCCTCGAGACCTGGGAGAGCGAATTCCACCATCTCGTCCAGCCGATCGTTCACTGCCCAATCGAACTGCTCGGGAGTGTTACTAGCCAGAACCAGCATAAACTTTTGAGATTGCTCTCCGGTTCTGTAGAGGAAAGCGTTGAGGGTGGCTCTCATATCCTCACTGATAGATTCTGAACTGCGCTTGCGTAAAAAGGCGTCTGCTTCATCTACGAAAAGCAAAAGACCTCGTCGACTGCCTTGAGCCCAATCGAACACCTTGTGTACCGCCGTCACTCCTTCGCGACCCATCGGAGCCACGTCACCTCCCGTCATGATAGCGTAGTCCATCCCCGAGTGTTCAGACAGTTTCTAAAAACAATTTCATAAAAATTAAAATTCGGATCGAAATCACCTTTATCGGTCAAAATATTAAAATCGCCAATTAAAATCATAAATTAAACCACCTAAGTACATCAATCACAATAATAAAAACATAAATTAATTTAAAAACAACAAATTAGCTTATTAAAATCTATATTTTAAAAATACAGAACATGCACGATGTACATGTACATATTAGCCAGCGTGGTACCTGCTTTCTAAAGTAGTTAAGTAACCAAATATGGTAAATTACTAAGCCCAAACAAATTAAATCAAAATATCAATTTTTCAACCCTTAAAATAATAATTACGGTAACCACTAATTAAAGTTACCGGTAATTAACATTATAAAACCAAAGTTAATAAGCCAAAGCATAATATAGTTATCTCACTGAATTTTTTTCGTTAAAATAAACAGTAACTACTGATTAAAGCTACCTGCAATTAACCTTCTAAAACAATTAAAACTTAACATGCGAATACCAAACTTTAAGTTTGATAAGGAACGCCACTGATTTTACTACTGACCTATAAACTAATTTATATAAACCGCAAATTGTGTCATCATGAAAGCTAAAATAAATTATTAACCAACAACTTTACATTCAAAATAAAAAATCAATAAAAAAATCTGATAACTCGCCTAGCTCAAATCTACTCTCTGCAACAATCGCCAAATGCAACCACTAAATCAGATATTTTTTAAAATAACGCAGAGCATTAAAGCCGTTGCTAAATAATTAATTTAAAAACAAATTAACTATTCAAAACCAAAAAAAATAAATAAATGTAAACGCAACCCTAATCAAAATATAGCACAGATAAAAAAGAAGTAGAAAACTAAATACATAAAGCCTACACAAACATCATTAATATAGTTAATAAAAGAGTAAAGTACTTCATAAGTCCTTAATTAAAAAATAATTTAAAAACTCTTGATTACATATAATTAATAATTTTACCTTTGCAAAGAGTGTTTTTCCGGTACCTGGTGGACCGTACATTAAGATATTCCTATACATTCCTTTATTTCTCTTTGTATTTTTCGTAGCTATGGCGATATCTCTCAGTCGCTCTTCTAATTTCGGCTAAAAAAAAATTATTAAACGGCTTTCAAAAGAAATTCTAAAAAACTTCTCAAACGGGGTATCGCTTTGAAACGTAGCGAGTTTCCAAAAAATATTACTGACCTCTAAAACAACTCCTTGAAGAGCGTCTTGGGGCTTGCTCCTCAATCGCTTGGCCATCTTTAGAAAAATCATAAGATTACTCGAAAGCGAAACAGAATGATAAGAGTAAGTTTACCGTAATGGGGTGCTTAAGGATCTCGGTAAATATAATCCTGGAAGTATCCCTCACCAGCGAGGGCTTTCCGAGACGAGCCTCGATGTAACGAGCAGCCACTCCCGTGCCCATCTTCGCAGAATAAATGCCCGCTGCTGCCAAAGAGATTAAAACGGCGGCAGACGTAATTTTGCTTCGGTCAGAAAAAAAGTTCTGCATTCCAACACCCAACACTGACCCTACAGTCCTAATCAAAAATAAAGTAGATGTTACGATTTAAACCCGCAACTTTGAGTCTGTGTGTAAAGCTAATTAAAAGTATGAGTACTAACTTGATTGATTCGAGATACGTGGTTCTCTTCTCGGCCGCTTCCAATCTCATTCTTTCCAAAATGATATCCTGGTTCTCCCGATCCACCTTGGCCCTGGCTCGAGCCTCCGCCTCTACCCGAGTCGATTCAGCTTTCTGCCTCATGTCCATTTCGCGCTCTACAGTTTCTCTCCTCATGGCTTCTTGTTTCTGCACTGAGATTTCCTGCTGCCTCAAGTTTTCTTCGTTCATCCGTTGCTACATCGTAACCATAATTAATCAAAGTTTTAAAAATTAAAAATAAAAGATCATCTTACCTGCTGCATAAGTTGGTCGTCGTATCGCTTTCTAGCCAGCTGATCTTGATATTGAGCCCTCTTAAAAAAGTTAAAAGAATATACGGTAAGGATTAGATGTCTTTAAATATCAATGTTTCTTTTTTGATTTTTTTATAATGTTTTTAGGTTTCGTTTGCATTAACCGCAACATTATTGTAGAAGACGAACCTGCTGACTGTGTTTGGTCTCCTCTGCCATAGTCTTTCTCTTCTCATCGTGTTGGACCTTAGTCTGTTCTACCTTGAGCTGTTCGATGTGCGTCTCGTACTCCTTGATTTGTTGCTGGTGCTTCAACTGAGTAGTCGTCTCCTGCATTTTTGACAGTTCCAGAGCCTCTTTAGCGTTCCCTTCAAAGTTCAATTTCGAGTTAAATTCATTTATTCGAAACACATAAATCAAAGACGACTAAAAATTTTACTTGAAGCTTCTAGTTCTTTGGCCGCCTTAGCCGCGCGTTCTAAAGCGCTTGAGTCGAACC
This sequence comes from Polydesmus angustus, assembly GCA_034698085.1. Taxonomy (NCBI): domain Eukaryota; kingdom Metazoa; phylum Arthropoda; class Diplopoda; order Polydesmida; family Polydesmidae; genus Polydesmus; species Polydesmus angustus. The sequence goes on along the minus strand of JAQGAY010000234.1, from coordinate 16,305 downwards.
TATATTGCTCCATTTTCCCCGTGGTCTTTTTCCCGTCGTCAGATCCTCCCTCACCACTCCCTCCGCTTCCAGCCGGAGGAGGCTGTTGAACGTAGTCCGAGAAGTTGCTCGGGGAATTGTCCTTCCGAATTCCAAATAACCAAGACATGATCTAAGAAAATTCAAATCACACAAATTAATTTTAACCATTAAATCTTTTCTTAAAATTAATAAAAAAACATATTTTCTTTAAAAAAATATCTTATTGAGGTTTTACATTTTTCTAATGTTTCCTCTTTTCGCTTACCATTTGCGGTATTTATTTTTTCGTGTATTTTTACGGTATTTATCGTGTTAAAAAATGAGTCGCAAAGTTAAAAAGTTTGGACAGTATTTATTAAAGTACTTCACAAAATTTAGCAAAAATTTAATCTTCAACGAACTTCATAATCAGTTATTTCAGTTTCCGAGTTACATGTAATTCTTTTTTTAATAATTTTTTATTCTTTCAATTTTCGGATGTTCACTTAAAAGAATTTTTTTATTGTTATTATTTCCCACTTTCGAGATACAATAAAACAGAAAAAAATTACACTTTTATCAATTCTCCATCCTGAATACTACCGGTAGACGTAATACGGAATCATTTTTTGTTTATCCCGTTTAAACTTTTACTTTACATAATTTTGCATTTGATCTCAATAAAAAATACAAAAACCAACAAAATGTACATTTAACTTGAATAATTAAACGATCAACCAGCAAAATTTAATATTTCACATTGACTTATAAATTTAATTAATTAATTCTGGCACTTTTCCACGCGAGGCGTCTATTAAAAGTTTCCGCCGAACAAATTACTAGTAAAGCGAATTAATTAAAAACTTAAAATAAACAGCTCATTATCATCAAACGCATACGCGAATATCACAACCAACCCACTCATTCCCCCGACAAAATCATTGCATAATTAAACGAGTAGCCCCACTAACATCGTTCCATTTCCCTCCCTTAACGTCCCGGCACAGCGTACCGTATATCCCGACATTGTCATCATTAATCTAATTGCTCCAATCTAATTAGCCCAAACGCTACTCCATTTCTACGTAAGCGTAACGATCACGTCACCTCACGTGCGCAGAGCTCATTTTCCCGCCTTTACTTATTTTTTTTATTACGAGCTGAATATTATGTAAATGGGTCAGTGAGGCTTCGTGATTCACTCGCATTTCACGCGCGCACCTATAAAAAAGTAAATAAATAAGTAAACAAGCCAAAAAAAAAAAACAATTTTTTTTGAAGTAGCATTTCCAATTGAGATTCATCTGATTTCCCACTCCCTTCTCCCCCTTTCCCTCATTTGTGGGTCAGTGGAGCGTCAAGAGTGACGTCACCGCACTCCAATTAACTCGCATCGCGCAGCATCAGTCTAATTAGCATGTAACGGTTCACTTCCAAGCAGACGACACGAACAACAAAAAAGTTTATTTTAAAGTGATAAATTTTCAATTTGGAGGAAGGGTGAGAAGATTTTATCACGTCTTCATTAAGAGCTTCTCCACTTGGTTAACTTTTGAATTAAATGTTCCAGAAAAGATATTAAAAAAAAATCGTCTTCAAAAAGGTTTTTTTTTTTTAATTATATTTTTATTTAATTATTCATTTACTCGTTTTAAGCTCATTTCACAGGGGAATGCCGTCATCATGACGATTATATTTCACTACCAATGATTTATCAAACAATTATTTTGCAAACATTATGCTGGTTAATGTTAATTAAAATACGTTTGTTTGGGTGTGTTAAAGCTAAATACTCATTTAGCGGGTTAAAATGCGCCAAACTCGATAAGTTTTTATTTGATACTTACTTCGAAATGTATTTAATTAAAACACGTTATAAATTATACACGGTGTGGCAACAAAAAAGTAATGAGATTATTTTTAAAAAAACTATTTTTTATTAAAACAGGTTTTAATTGGACCTTTCAATAGGATGGTCACTTGAAACAACTAATAACAGAAGATCAATATTATGATAAAGATAATGTAGTGCTGTAGAAACCCCATTTGGTTCATAAACTCAAAGAAAAATTTTTTTACATTTTGCAATTTTTCACTATAAACAATGTAAAAATCGTTAATTTAAATACAGTAATTTTACTGACAGTTGCCGAATTCGTTTCATTCAAGTTTTTTTTAAAAAAAATAGGCTGATAGATAAAAACCAATTTTTTTTATGGAAAAATATTTTCCCACCTAATTCTCATATTTAAAACGTCGATGCTTATTTTAATAACAATTAATAATTGGAAATTGAACATTCTTGGGTATCGATTTCCTATTTATCGGCAATACCTGTATTAGTTTCAATTTTACTGTTGTAATCTCAGTTTAAAATTTGCTTACAACGGATTAAAAAACCATAAAAAAGTCATAATTACATATAAAAATTAATTTAAAAAAAGTTTTAAGTTAAAAAAAAAAATGTAAACAGCTGTCATTAATAGTAATGGCGATCAGCTGATGATGTTTGTAACCAAGGTAACAAGAAAGGCGATAGTATCGTAATTTCTTCCAACAGAATCGATTAATGTTATCGATATCGCACGAAATAAATCGAGTGACCTTGTAGTTTTCCCTACTCTCATTCACACCGGCAAGCCGAAAATTGTCAATTAAATAACTGACCGGCATGAAAAAGTTTAATAAATAAATAAACACGTACCTTTGACGATCTATTTCAGACAAAATCGCTGCGAAATGGCGATCACCGGCTATCCAAAGACGAAAACGACTAGCAAAAGAAGCGTCGTTCACACGCTGCTAAACTTTTCCTCCAACGCTGCACGGCTCCTTTCAATCCTCGCACTCGATATAACCTCCGCACAAATAGTTAATAGGTCTACCTTTTTATCAATGTCACTTCTCCATCAAAATTAAGCCGATACAACTTTTAATTATTTTAGATAAACTTCACTTTCACGAAGCGAGATCAACCTCACGTGGTAGCAAACGCCGTAGCCATTTTTGCTCCGCAACGCTTCAAAATTAATAAGGCTATTTTTATAGAGCGCTCTTCTCAAGAGTTGAGCGCTCTCGTATTGCATCAGCTTTACTACTGCCATAGCAGATGCTACTGCTGCAGAGGTCGAAGAAACGTCACACCCAAATATCAGCATGTTGGTGAAATTTCATTGATGACGCGTTAGATGATGACGTCCTACTAAGCAGCCAATAAGCGCTTATAAAAGCAGCAACCATTATTTGTTTACATTTGTATCGTCATACATTTCGACTGAGCTTCTGTTTGATCACTAGCTGGGTAACCGTGTTGATTGAAGTGTGAAGAAACATGCACAAAAAAACGCATTTTCGCCAGCAATTATCAGGTGGAAAAGCACAGGCTGTCTTCGAGGTGCAAACTACGGGTAATGATGTGCATGTAAGCATTTTAAAGCAAGCTTTAAGGAGCGGAAAATTGAATTTAAGCAACCGAGGATTGGTGACAGGTGTTGTATATTATGCTAACCACAAGCTCGTTTTGAAAATGTATAATCAAGCGTATTGCTGTATTAAATAGATAATTATATTTGTAGTGCCTGATAAAGTATGGAATCTATACGAGTTGGACAACGAGGAGAGAAAAAGCAGCACTTGGGACGATAAAAGTGACGACAAATGGTGGGAACAGTCGGAGTTAACAGCTTTGGATCTGTCGTCTAATAGACTCGTAGAACTATCTACCCACATACAAAATTTTGGATGCTTACAGACCTTAAACGTAACCTAATTTTTGTATAATAATTATTTAATGAACATTTCCTTCTTGTAAACTGGTTACACCCTGGGATCGTCAATGTTTTTTTATGAATTATAATAATGCCCTTCAAGGTTCATTAATAATTGCATGAAAAATGCTTTTAAATTCATATATATTAGCACTTATTACAGTTAATAGTACAATACGTTTTCTTTATTAATTCTTTTAAGTGTCTATACAATTTATTTTTAAAGATTGATTTTGAAAACGAACTCTTGCTATTGTAAAAGCTGATTATAATTAATAAATTCTTGCAATTGAAGTGGGTGTAGCCAAAAAGGTCGCAAAAACTCCTATTCTATTTTATCTAAAAACTTATAATGAGTAGGAATAATGTTTTAGTTGCAGGATAATCTACTGAGCATTTTACCAAACGGGATTGGTACATTAGAACAACTTAGGCAGCTAAATTTAAGGTATATTTTGATCTCGTTGTAAGATATTATTATTATTAACGTAGATGTTTATAAACTAATTTGAAGTCATAATAACCTGAGTGAGGTTCCTGAAGAAATTTTTCAATTAAAAAATCTGCGCATCTTGAACTTAAAATGCAACAAACTAACAGAGCTGAGCGAAGAATTCGGAAATCTAAACTTGTTAGAGAATTTGGTAAGGCAATAAAATATCCTTTTATTAAAACTAAATTATTTAATCTGGTGATTGTTAAGGATCTATCTGGGAATCAATTAACTCGGTTGCCTAATGCTATTGCTTTTCTATCGCGAGTCAATCATTTCAATGTGTCGAATAATTTGCTGGTTAATTTGCCCGAAGAAATCGGGAGCATGCTTGGTAAATTCGGAATATTCTTTTAATAATAATATAAATACAATAATATAAATGTATTGTTTCAGCTTTGCGTTCTTTGGATGTAAGCAACAATAAAGTGAAAGAAATGTCCACTTTGCACCAGCTTTCACATTTGCAGCAGCTGTACTTGAATCACAACGAAATCACTCAAATCCCGATTTTAACTTCTAGTCAAGACTTGAAAGTAAATTATTGTTAAATTTATATTTATTATTATGAAATATATATGTGACGGATTTTTTTTTGTTTTAGGAATTGCACGCTGCTAATAATTATTTAACCGAATTGAATGAAGACGTTTTGGAACCTATAATGAAATTGCAAATTTTGGATTTGCGAGATAATCAAATTAGTAAACTATCGGATTTTATAGTTAATTTACAAAATTTGGAGCGTTTGGATTTGAGCAATAATAATTTAAATAGGTTTGCTTTTACATCAAATTTCAAATTATTTTTCTGGAACAAAATAAAGGCTGATTATGATACTCGTAATTCAGTAATTATTGTAATATAATTTATGATGTTATTGAAATGTTCAAAATATATTTTTTTTATTTATAAAGTTTAAAGAATTGTTTGAAAATTAAATTTTATTATACGGTACTTAATTAAGGGCTATAAAAATTGTCTTAATTTACACAATTCTATTGAAAAAATAAGACAATTTTAAAATTGATATTTCCATTCGCAAAGATAATTTAGTTTTATTAAAACTACTGAATTTTGTATTACCAAACTAAAATAATATACGCGTAATTTTGTTTCACAGAAATAATTGAATTTTAATAAAAATTAGTAATATTTAGATATCAAAATTTGTTTTAGTTTACCCCCTCAGCTGGGTTCACTGATCCATTTGAAGAGTTTGGCTTTGGAAGGAAACCCTTTGAAAAGCATTCGCAGAGATATTTTACAGGTTAACCGAATCATTAACCGATTTTCTAATCAGTCTGCTGTAGCCTATATGTTTTTATTATATTATGTTTAGCGTGGTACAGTGCACTTGATGAAATTTTTACGCCAACGTTCGACTGATTCCGCCACTGATTCAATTGCTTGTCCGATTAAAGATAAAATAAATGGCTCGAACTTACCACAAATAGATGTTTTTTCTTTAAGAAAGACCAGAACTCTCGATTGCAGGTCCTCAATTAAATTAAAACTTTTTTTAATATTATTAATCTTCAATTATTTAATTAGCAATTGTAAAGCTAATGACATACCTGAAAATTACTTTAAAACGGCCTTAGAAGCGGAGGTGACTGTGATTAATTTGAGTCGGAATCAGTTAACCGAATTCCCTACAAAGTAAATCTGACAAACAATTTAAAGTCAATTATTTTTTTAAATTATTTTTTATGATTTAAGAATGGAGTTTGCCTTACCTAAAGTTCAAGAGTTACAATTAGCTGGGAATAAGTTGTCTTCAGTACCGAGTACTATTCAGATCGCCAAATACCTTAAATTTTTAGACCTGAGTTGTAACCGGTTGGAAAATTTGCCAGATGAGATTTCTACTTTAACAGATCTTCGAGAAATCTGGCTCAACGGAAATAAGTAACAATTTAGTTATATTATAATTAATAATAAAAAATAATTTTTGTATTTAAATTTCGTTTTTCTTTTTAATTACAAATTTTACATATTCTGACAATAAATCGCAAAATGGTTTAAAAATGATTGTAATAAGATTTCTAAAAGTTATAAGTTTTTAAACAATAATATTAACAAATACAAATAATATTCAAAAACCATTTGCAATTAACTATCCTTTTTTGTGATAGATTTTTACAACTTCCCACCTGCTTGTACCAACTGAAGCAACTGGAAATAGTTTTGGCCAGTGACAACTCCATTCAAGTGATCGATGTCGAAGGTTTGAGCCAGTTGCCCCGGTTGGCCAACTTAAACTTACAGAATAATAATATCCAAAGTGTCCCACCTCAACTGGGCAACCTTACTCAGCTTAGGTAAATAACCTTATAGCGGTCAACAACAAAAAAAAGAGTCAGATCAGAAATATAATAATTATATGGATTTGTTTTTACCTTTTAATAGAAGTTTGCAACTGGAAGGTAATCCGTTCCGCCAACCAAGGACTGCGGTTTTAGCCAAAGGAACAAACGCACTGCTCGAGTATCTCCGAGACCGAATCCCAAAATAAAACTACATATTTAAATATGAAACGATATTAAATTTATTTTTAATTATATTGTACATACTGCAAATTAAAATCATTAGTATATTCACTATTAAAATTTTTAATAACGTTTTCATATTTTTTTCTGGACAGTGAATTGCTTCACTCCTTATGGCGATGCTCAAAGAGTCAAAACATTGATCACTCGTTAGCTCACCTTCAACGATTCCATAATTGGAATTTACTGAAGAACTCACTTGACTAGATAGAGGAATGCTTGAGACTCTCTACGAGTCTACGGTATTAGAAAATTTTCAGTACAACGGCGTGTTTATTAATAATTGGTTGAAAGACTTTCCTTTTCAGTTAACGGGTAACTTATTTCTATAAAATGTAATTCCATTTTAATACCACATGTTGACTCTTGTCAACCCGGTAAGATGACACGTAAACACCACAGCGCCATATCGTGTTGATGTGGAGTACTTCCGACGATCTTTGGTACTTGGTTTATTGCGTAGCCTATTGTTTAAAAGTTATTCGTAGAGAAGAGTTTATAAAATGATCGGGGAGGGATCAGAACGCATCGTTCCCCCTATCGTTATCAGACGGCAAATACAGCCACTCTCAATATTAACATTAAAAAAAATTAATTTATAGTGCAACATTGAAATTTATTAATATTTTTTACTGTATTATTTTTTGAGTGGTGAACAATTTAATAATTTGTGCCGATGCGTTAGAGAATTTTATTGACTATTGATTGAAACAATTCGTATAAAAATGCAAGTGCAATCGATATAAAGCATACTGTGAATTTTTTAATATAGTTCGGAGGTTACAGGGTGTTATATAATTAGTAATCGTTTACAGTAATTAATAATAATAATTAAATACGAAGCACCATGTAAAGTGAACACAAACAACGGAGTACCGTACGTTAGCGAGACATTTAAGGCCCTATTATCACATTGGGCACTTCCGGCGTGTAGGCAAAAAACGTTCAAAGCTACCAAATGTACTACGTCGCAAAAATTTACAGGGTGATTTGTTGTTGGAAAAAAATCTAAAAACTAATCAATCACCCTGTATTTTGATGAAAAAATGATTTTCCACCCCTCCAAAAAATCCCACGCAATACCTTTTTCCGACTTCCGGAAGAGGATTCGAGATAAGTGATAAGCGGGAAGACACAATGTCCACATTATTTTTTTTTTTTCCAAAAAAAAAATCCTCTTTCATTTTCGTTTCCGCTTCCTCTTCTCTTCCTTCTGCACAGCTAAAGCACTGAAAGCAAGGCACCGGATGCAAAACAAAACACAAGCAAACATTATAAATCTTTACAACGTACAAAATAAATTAACGTTTTGAGCAAAAACTGTGGTGACCTATGTTGTTTTTGAGCACATCCGTGTTATTTAAGAAAAACATTTTGTTTCTCCCATGCAAATAAATTATTTCAACTTATTCATTACATTTACCGGTTTTGTAAAAAGCGTAAATTTTTCTCGATTTGTCTATTTTTATGCTAATAATTAGTGCAAATCTTAATGATTATGTTCCTTAATTACTTTTTTTTTTAGTTCTAAATGCGAGGGGTTTTTCTATCGTTGGTTTTTGTGTTCAATTATAACCCATATAATAGACTTTTAAGTTCGCTACCTTATTTTGCAATTCATTATTGAAAGAACGGCTAATACTGAAAATGCATATTAATTAATACGATACATGGCTAATTAAATTTAGCATGTTCCCATTATATTATCAAATGTTGATTGCGTTCTATAAAATAGTAATTTGGTCGGTCATTTACATTTTTTTTTTCCTCTTTGGAAAAGTAAACTTTGCTTTTATTTAACATTTTTTAAAATACCAGATTTTTTTTATATAAAATAAACAATTTCTTTCTTAAATTAAAATTTTAATTGATTTTTTTTTAAATTTTAGATTTTTTAAAACTAAAAGTAAATAATCTAATTTTAAGATAATTTAAGATAAATTTATCAACTTAAAACAGCTGATTTATTATCTAAAATAGTAATTTTCATATTTCATATTTTTTTTTCTTCTTTTATAAAGCCTACCAACGTTCAAAAAAGCAAACTTTACTTTTCCAATTAATGTAAATAATCGTTAACTATTTGATATTACACCATGTACTTTTCGAATGGAAACCTTGACACGCGAAAATTTGAAGCTTGCGAAAATTTGAAGCTTTCAAAAATGACTTGCCAAAAATAAAAAAAAGTATTAAAACTATAATTACAAGTCAGTGTTGAACAAGCTTTTAAAACGCACAGCGTAGGTTCCGGAACTGCCCGGAACCGGATTATTACTATGAAAAAAGGGGGGAGAGAGAGGGGAAAAAATGAATAAATGATTAAGTGGTGTGAATAGCCAAAAACTGATGGAGACGCCAAAATTAAGTCATGCGCAGAGAAGAGAGATTAGATTTATGGCACGAGCATTCTTCGACACACACTTTCAGCGTTGGTGACGTCATGAGTGAATGGAAGGCAGCAGCAGTAACCACGCCCCACTTCTAACCAGAAGACTGGTTCGCACTCAGCGCTTTCAAGTGACGGATTTCGGCCACGCGACGATCCTGCAAAATGCAATGAGAAGACATCGAGTGGTGAGTTTGATCTACACGATGAAGACGTCTGCGACTCACGTGCTCTTTCAAAGCCTCGATTTTGCGCTGAAGCATCTGTTCTCGGTTCTCGTTCACCAGTTCCAATTTGCGCTCGATGCGGATTCCCAGTTCCTGTTGCCTCTCCTCCATCTCTCTTTCGATCTGACGACGTGCTTTCAGAATGTTCTCTTCCTAAACAACAACACATAACGCCTTATTTAATTGAAAAATTATTATTACACGAAAACTCATAAAATTAATTCCTTGTCATAAAATTGCGTTAAAGTTTAAATAAGATGCTAATAAACACTCTGCAATCTGAGAAATTATAAATAAAAATCATTATTTTTTTATACTATGAGTAGGCCTACGCAATAGTCGATTTGACTTAAATTCATGACTTTATAGACGGTTTTAACTTTGTCAACATCATGTACCGGTACTGGTAATTTTTTTACAAAAATTTTATAACATTGTTTAAAAAGTAAATTTTATTTAACTCACGTGTTCTTTCAACTTGTCAACTTTTGATTGGATATGAGCGTCTCGATTTTCAGCAGCTATGGCCAATTTTTTCTCCAATATTTCTCGTCTTTCGTCCACGAACAATTGCATCGAGGCTGATTTCTTGGCGTTTACCTCTTCAGTGCGCATGCGCATTTTCATTCCTAATTGCTGCTTCTTAGCATCCAACATCTGCAATTAATCGCTCGATTAATTAACCACACATTCATTAAAAGCCGTGTAGAATGAGAGAGTTGGAAGAATTAAAAGCCAATAGGCGTATCGTTATTGACGCGTGGTGGGGCCTGAGTACCGGGCCTTAAGTGGTCCCACCCAACAATTAATTTGATACATTAACAATGAATTTTTTTAGAATAGGTATGGAAATTATTTTATAATGCATTAAAATAGAAATTTATGTTTTGCAAAAAGGCACACTTTTTAATTTAAAAGATGGAATTTTTTGAATTAAAATTTAGATTTACCGCAATTGCGGTATACAATCAATAGAATATTTTTGCAAAAAATTAATATTTTAAGTTAATTTTCAATTATTTTTTTAAGTTTCGCTCTTTGACCCTAATAAGTAATTGACCCACCTGTCGACGTTTTTCAGCGGCTTTTAGCTTTTCGGCAATGGCATCCACGGACAGGTTGCACTTGGCTCCTTGTGGCTTTCCTTTGGGCGCATTGTTAGGTCCGCTGGGGGCGGGTTCGGTTGAGGCGGAGTCTTTAACGGCCGGCGTCAAAATCACTTCGTAAGCTAAGCCTCCTCTGGGATTCTCGGTGGCACGAATTTCAGTAACTAAATTAACAGAGTGGTAAACAAACATCCGTTGTAAACGAGGGGACGGTGGGGGACGGGGGAGGGGTAGAAAAAAGAAGAGGGCTAAAGGGGGGAAGCGGGGAAGAGGCTCCGCGGATCGATAAGTGAGGCGACCGAGTGCCTGACGGATGGAAAAATCGATAAGCAAGCGATAACCTCGTCTCAGCGCAGGACTACGTTACATGAGCCATGGAAAAACACAAATTAAATTACTAATTATTATTGGAAGCCTATATTATGTTTTTATATATTATTTAATACGGAGTAATAAAGATGTTAAGATTATTATTTTGAGATTCTTGAGTTGCAATTTTGCAATAATATTATTTTATAAATTTTTGTAATTTTTATTTTCCGAATTGGAAAGATTTTTTTTTATCCAAGTAAAATAAATCAATAATTTGAAAAATTGGTGAATCATTGATCATTTATTTGCACCTATGTTTCTGACATAAGAAAGGAAAATGTTTCCTATTTTGGTGGTGAAAATTGATTTAGTTTTAGCATTTTTCTTTCTATCTCCAATAATAATAATATTTAACATTTGCGGTATAGGCTACATTATTTTGTTTGACAAATATTAATAAAATTTAATGAAAAAAAAAAAACATTATTTTTAAAGAAATTTTGTTCGGTTTAAAATTGAAAGATTAATCCCAATCTTAGAAAAATTTAAAATTCCTTCTAAATAATATTTAGCAAATAATTATGTACATTTTTTTAAAAAAAAAAAAAAAAATACATACGGTATCGTAATTAAAATCAAGAAGGTAAATTTTGAATTAAAAAAACAAAGAAGTAATTTAAAAATATTTTTGTAAACGATATTTTCAAATAAAAACAATTGTTTTTAATAATAATTATTTCAGTCAAACATTTTTTTAAAAAAAAAAATACGCATTATTGTTTTTCTTAAAAAAAGATACGAACAATTTCTTGTTAATAAATAGCAGTATTTCTGCTTGAAAATAAATCGCCATCCTTCGTCAAAATTTCTAACCTCTTAATTATCTTAATAATTATTACTAAATAATTAAGATTTCCATCTTATCATTCACTACATTTTTTATCTTCCCAAAAATGAGCAATTTTCGAGCCATTTCCACCCATCTAACAAATGGGCCCCCCAGGAAATGCACTAAAAAATCTTAAGATCACAACCAGACTCAAGTACCCGCACAACTAAAGCATCTGCTTGGTCGTAACCTTTAGTTTTCACCTGGCAGACAGCCTGGCGCCTGCGCCACCGCGCACCTATTTCTCGGTTGCCATAGCAACAGCCGCATCATCGCTTTTTACGACCTCATCACCAACTTATTAAGCTCCCTGTATATCTTAACCCACTAAATAACCCATCCTTTCGCTACAGCTCGGATTGTTTCAATAAGGGACATGACTCACTCAAGTTTCCCCATATCACCCTACCCTAACTACCAAACCCTCCCCATCCCTCTCCCTCTGCAACTGCGATCACGCAACTCGAGGAGATTGTCAGCCAAGGAGCGGAAGTCTCGTAGAAAAACAAATAAAAATGTGCTAATTACCTGCGTATTTCACCGCATTTGATGGCAGTTTAGGGCGGTGAACTTGCTGCTGGATTACGGGTTTATGTGCCACATGTTCTAAATAAAAATTAACATTTTTATATTAAATTTTTTTTTATCTCAATTTTTTTTTTTTTAGCATCTTATTTTTACCTATTTTTTCCACCAATTTGCAGGATTTGGCAAAGCAATTGACCACCGAGTCTTTCATCCATTCGATCAACATGATGAGGATTTTGAGTGTAATGCACCTGTTTGAACTGTGGTCCTTTCGCGTGGTTCCTCGGTTTTTACTTCGCAGCAGCAACAACCCTTTACAAACACAATGCAACGCTGGAGAAAATGTCTGAGGTTCGGCGAGACGAAGATCGATCTAGCAGCGCTACCTAACGGATCCAAACTGAGAGAAAGAAGAATCCGCATTAGAAAAATCGATAAGTGGGGTCCAACCTACCCAGCCGCTCAGTCTACGCACACAACCCCATTCCAACGCCACCCACAACTCAACGTATTCAGCACAGATACGAGATTCAGTTGGCCCCAACAGCAAAAAAATATATGATATAAATTAAAATTGACAATGTTTTATTATATTTTTAATGGTTTTAATATACATTTACCGTAATTATTATATCATAATAAATCAAATGTTAAATTTCTTCTGAAGCTCACAAAAATATTTTTAATAATTGCTTTGAAAATACATTGAACTGAAAAAAATAACCTAATTTTAAACAATGGTAAAATTTAAAATGATAAAATTTTAGTTGACCAATAATAATTTTGCCTCTTGCAAAATACCCATGAAATTTAAACCCTGTTAATATTTTTAAAAAGCACATTACCGGTATTGATTTGAAAAAAAGAACGAGATGATAAAAACGTTGCATAAAATTCCCAATTTTGTCACCGATTATTCATTATTTTTTACAAAAACCTTCGTACAAAACGGTTTTCTTTGATAATTCACTGGGAATTATTATTATAATTTATTTTAAATCTACTTTGAGTAATTCTTCGAAAATATTTTCAAAAATATATTTTTTATTACAGTAGCTGAGTGAAACAAGAAAATTATTAAATTAAAATTAAATAAATGCAATATAATGATATTATGGACTTTAAAATTGTTATACACTATTAATTCAACCTTTCATCACTGTTTTTTTTCTCTCTCGAAATTAACATTGCCTAAACTCTAAACAAATTAATTTAAAATTTTTGACAATAAAAACTGCAAAAATTTAGGAAACAGAAGTCCACCGAAAGGGTTATATTTAGATTGAACTAATAATATAATATTGATGTCCCTTAAATAAATAACTTACTTCAGAATGAAATAAAGTTCATAGACATTTGAGCCGAAATTTGACGGACTGCTGAATGTGCAATGTCTGGACTATAATTGAGATCGAAATAAGGAACTGTTCTTACCAGAGTAGAGATATAAAAATATTATTGTTTCCTTGGATTTGCCGGTATAAAAAAGTTTGAGACACGCAACATCTAACGTGTCGCCGCTTAAAAAGTCAACGAGCACTGATTCCAAAGGTTTTTCTTGACTTTCCTGCAAAATAATATTAGATTTTGTGTGTGGCAATTGGGTTTGCAAATACTTCTTTTTCCCGCTGTACTTTGGTTAATTTAATTACGGGTAATGTAATTAATTTGACCAAGGTCACCCTATGGCCCAGTGCTGCTTAATATAAAAATTAATGCAAGAATTCTAACCACGCAAAATGTTGAAATAAATTATTAGGTTTTACACAATATCATTTTTATTTTATGAGTTGAAAATGTATAATAATATGCAGTTGCTAAATAAAAGGGTTCCGTAGTAATTTAATAAGTTAACAATTCTTTAATGACATCCCACGCACCACCAAATTTATTTTGCAAAGTTTCAAAAGAAAATGAGAATCAGTTTCAACAAAAATAATTTTATCATTTAAAAAAAAATTTATTACCTATAGAAGGCAAACATAATTTTTAATCGTTATATTGTACATCATCAGTAAATAAATACAGTACATTATATATTTACAGATACGCGCCTTTACATATTATTATTGTTAGCCCACCCACGTACAATTATTTTAAAAACATCTTATAAAAACAAAATATATTTTTTAAAAAAATATGTTCAAAGTTTTTACAACATTTACTAAAGTTTATTTAAAAAAATCTTAATAAGATTATTAAATACAAAAATATTTAAATATTTTTTTTAAAATTCATTACAATTAACCGCAAATCATTGTTTAATGCACACACTATTAATAAATTACAAAAGTTAATATAATAGGTTATTAAGCTATCATATGATTAGTTAATAAATAAAGTTTTTCTGACGTCCTGCGCCAAATGTACAATTCTTTATTTAAATTTTTTTTAAAAAATAAAACTATTAAATTTAACATTATAAACAATTTTATTGCAAAATTCGCCCTATGGTTGGTCCAATTTGTAACGATGTAAATCCACAATAAAATGGAAGAATCAGAGCTGTTACAATAAAAATGATATAGTCTTTTGTCAAAATTATCGACGTTTTAGTGTAACTTTGAGTCAAAGTAACAAAGCACAGCATTAGGGCGCAAATGGTAATTAACCACAGTTCTCGGAATGAATGTAAAAAATTGTTGGATTTTTGAAACTGCTCTTCGATAGCCCTTTGAGGTATCCATCGAGAAGTGGAGCGCAATATACTGCGCAAAGCCACAAACACGCGAATAACGCCGGCAAAAATATCGGGAGAGAATTGCAAAAACGAAATCAACATTTCTACGAATATCAGTTTTAAATTTTTACCATTAAAAACAGCAAATTTAGGAAACAGAAGAACAAAAAACGTTACATTTAGATCGGGCCAATTGGGATTTTTTAAATAAATAAGTGTTCTCAGCATGAGATAAACAAACAAAAACATTTTCATCGACATGTGACGGATGGCAGAATGCGCGATATAGGAACTAATAAGATCGAAATTAGGAACTGTTCTCACTCGAATAGGTTTGTAATTGTCGCCTTGGAAGAATTTCTGCAGCCAACGAACTATCATTCCAAAAGTCTTAGGCCAAAAGTGCACAGCGAGGATGATGTCTCCGGTGTTCCATCTAGTTTCCCGAATATTCCAAGTAATATAATTCCTGCAAGGTTCCTCCACTAAATACACAGACCCGGCATAAAAAGGTTTGAGACACGCGGCTTCGTAGGTGTCGTGGCTTAAAACGTCGATAGGCACTAACTCCAAAGGTTTCTCTCGGCTCCCAATAATAGCATCGATATAGATTCGATTTTTAATAAGCCCTTTGCCGAAAAAACTCACTTGACCCAACATAGAAGCCATAGCGTTGGTAGTTGGTTCGCTCAAATGTTGCCGCATACATTCGATTCGCATAAAAATGGTGTCGTCCGGATTCATTACTATCCGAATATCGGGTTGAATAATTCCTTGATCGGGATAAGCGGCTGCGATGCTCAATAACTCGAAGCAATGACCTTCCGGGACAAATGTGTCCCCGTCTAAGACCAAAGTATAGTCAAATCTCCGTCCAATAATGCGGTCGACGTCGGTTGACGGGTAAAACATTGGTTCGCCGTACTTTCTGGCTAATTTCCCGTACAAATCGACATCCGTATAACTGAAAGCTTGATTATCCCCCTCGGATAACAGCATCAAATCTTGATACTGCCCGCATTTTTTCAACACTTTACTAACTCTATGAATAACCATAAATTCGTCGGCAAAATGTTGACATATTTTAGGCAAATGATGATTTATAAAAACCGGAGGTGGTAAATGAGAATGTTGCATCCAGATGTTATCGATATGTAAATTATTAACTAAGTGGTATTTTCCCTGGACGAAATTCAAGCCTTCGGCGTATAAGGTGTTATAAATTAGTTTCCGATACTTATCTCTGCATTCCAATTCGTATTGTTTAAGCAGCGCATCGGAAGTGGCGCTGACTAAAACGCAGGCAGTTTTAAAATTGAGGTTCCCCACGTAAGCTTTGTACATGGTTTCCATAGTCTCGTC
>JAQGAY010000233.1:0-36362 GCA_034698085.1 Polydesmus angustus | reverse complement strand
ATTCCAAAAATTGTTTTCTATTATTAAATCGGA
The DNA here is from genome assembly GCA_034698085.1 of Polydesmus angustus. Taxonomy (NCBI): domain Eukaryota; kingdom Metazoa; phylum Arthropoda; class Diplopoda; order Polydesmida; family Polydesmidae; genus Polydesmus; species Polydesmus angustus. Next base: position 36,329 of record JAQGAY010000233.1, on the reverse strand, counting down.
TATGTTGCTGAATGTAAATATAAAAATATTATTGCATTTTCATTCACTTTAAATGATTTATTCCTATTTCAAAACTTTCAGACTTGTTTGGACACACGTTATAAAAAAAAAATTCCTTTTCATTAAAATTTGATTTGTTTATTGGTTTTTTATAAGCTTCGTTAATTTAAGGACACACGTTGGTACTAAGGTCAAAAACTAAGAGCGATGTTAGTGAAAAGAACAGTGTGATGTTAAAAGAGAAAATGGAATAATGCAAGTGGCCAAAAATCGAAACAGAATGCAAGTGAAAATCAGACTGATGCTAGTGGAGAAATAAAATGATGCAAATGGCGAAAATCGACTAAAACTACATGGAACTCCAATATTCTTCATTAATCCGTTCCAGGGAAATTAACAAATATTAAAAATGCCAAATATCGAACAAATTTTTTCCATAAAAATACATTAAAATCGGTTTAATCCGTTCTCATCCTTAAATTTTGCTTTAAGAAAAAACAAAATAATCTATAAATCTTTGCAAAAATATTTTAATTACATATTATTAGCATATTAATCACTTAATATTGTTATATTATATTTACACGTTTCGAAGTTCTAATGATTTATCAGCATTTTCAAATGGCTCATTAGCAATCGTTTTTTTAAAAGAACTGTTGCTGTTTTTTGCTATGATTTTTAAAATTCACACTAATACTGGCGATCAGCTGACTGCAAGTGGCGTCAAAAGTGTGACGAATATCGAACAAGAAAAAACTTGGCAAATATCGAAAATGACGAATAAGGGTGGGGACGAATATTGGAGTACCACTGTAATGGCAAAAATTAAAAATGACGACAGTGAAAAAAGCTAAGAATGGTACTAATGTCAAAAACTAAGAGCGATGTTAGTGAAAATAACGGTGTGATGATAGAAAGAAAATCAGAATGATGCTAGTAGAGATATCAAAGAGCTAGTAGAAAAAAACCGAGCGATGCTAGTAGAGAAAATCGAATAATGCTAGTGGCAAAAAATCTAAACGGCATGCAAGTGGAAAAACAAACTGATGCTAGTGGCGAAATAAAATGATGCAAATGGCGAAAATCGACTGATACTATAGTGGAACTCCAATATTCGTCATTAATCCGTTCCTGGGAAATTAACGAATATTTTAAAAAAAAATTTCCACAGAAATACATTAAAATCGGTTTAATCCGTTCTCATCCTTAAATTTTGCTTTTAGAAAAAACAAGTTAACACAGAAATCAATGCAAATGCCTTATTAATAACATATTAATCACTTAATATTGCTCTAATATTGTCATACATGTATTATATTTTTTTGGTTCGATGTTCTGATGATTTATCAGCATTTTCCGACGCACTCGTTTTTTTTAAAGAATTTATCCAATGTTGTTGTTGTTTTTTGCTATGATTTTTAAAATTCACACTAATACTGACGATCAGCTGACTGCAAGTGGCGTCAAAAGTGTGACGAAAATCGAACAAGAAAAAACTTGGAATGACCGGAAATGACGAATATGGGTGGGGGCGAATATTGGAATCCCACTGTAATGCCAAAAATTAAAAATGTCGACAGTAAAAAAAGCTAAGAATGAGGCTTGTGAAAAAACCAGAATGATGCTAATAGAGAAGTCAAGATGACGCTAGTGGAAAAAATTGAGTAACCCTAGCGGAGAAAACTAAGAATAATGCCAGTAGAGACAATAAAATTTTGATATCAAACAAACAAACAAACAAAAAAAAAAAACGCGGTGATTTTTTTATTTACTGTATTTCCGAGTCACAAAGCTGTTTTACAGAATGATGCTAGTAGAAAAAAATAGAAGGATCCTAGTGGTAAGAACAGATTGATGCTTTAGAAAAAAAAGAATGATGCTATTGAGAAAAGTAGAAAGCGAGGAGGGGGGACGGAATGCCATGATATACTTTTCTTTTTATTTCCGAATCGTATCCGGTTTCTTGTTGATAAACACACTTCCGGGATTTAAAAATATTTTAAGTTCGATTTTTCTTTCTCCTCCTTTTTTTTTTTTTTTTGTAAAAAAGAAAATAAAGTCATCAACCGGCATTTTGTAAACAAATTCCTTTCTCGTATTATATAAACAACAATATAATTCCGCATCGTTGTTTCCCTAATCGCGCATGCGTCAACTTTTATAGTTAAACTTTGACGCGAGCGCGTAAAATGAGGGGCGTCAAAAGCTTTTGGCGTCGTTAATCAAAAGAGAAAATGATAAAAGATGATACTCGATCAAACGAGAGACAGCAAACGCCATCACGCGGACATAAAAAGGATTTAGCGGTCCATCCATCCAATATGGCGTCGTTTATTAAAGATTTACCAAAAAAAAAAAAAAAAAAATAGACGCGAATAGGCGTTAATTAAAAGCAATTAACATAGCGTGTCAATTAACAACAAACTTTTTCAATTAATTTTCATAAACTGCTCATTCTCTCGCTCTCCCGCTTCCATTTTTCATGACGTCACCGATTATATACCAAGAAGTCGCTCGAGTGGCGACAAGAACAAAAAGAGAGAAAAAAATAAAAATAAAAATAATGGCGCGCATGCGTTAATTAAGTGGAATTAATCACCATCGTTAATTAAGAAAGAAATCAAGAACGAGATTAAACGTTAGATGGTGGGTACCCCATTAATAAAGTGCTTTTCCCCCGCTCTCTCTCTCTCCACATATACGGTACATACACATCAGCACCACCTGTTCTCTTCGACCGCATAAACACGTGTAAAACCGAGCCATTATTCGATTATGACGTCACCGATTAACCACCGTTGCCACCTACTCATTTCCCATCCTATTCCTCAATCAACCCAAAATAAACTAAAAATGAGGAAAAGAGTTGAGGGTGAGGGAAAAAATCCCTAGACATTATCTTTTTGACTGACAACACTGTTTCCTCCGCTTGACGCATCATTTATTTCCGGTTGACATTTCATTTATTATTATGATGAATTCAGCCCACACGCATACACCTTTTTATTTACTCGGTGCCGTTAGACGTAAACATCAACCGACAAAAGTTAACGTTCCTACCAATTCCCCGCCATTCATCTCCCTGAGGATAACGGGATAATCCCTTTTCCCGAAAACAAACTTTAACCCAACCCCGTATTATACTGTAGCATATTATTACGAAATACAGTGTAATGTAGTACATAATAAATGCGTATGTTAAAGAATAATGCATTCTCTATCGACCCGAGTAGCCAGGGTTAATATCGTGACATTGATCTAGATTTATTTACCGGTGAATCTCGTTTTTATGTGCTTAGAAAATGGTGCAACATGTAAGTTTACATCAAAAAGTAAATTTAAACAGGTCTAAATAAAACCAATAAAAGTTCAAATTAAGATTAAGTCATTCTACGAGTATTGTAATAGGATTTCGGTGACAACAAAATGCCGTTTCGGACTAGTTTTATTTAAAGCTCGTTTTACCTTGATCTCGGTTTATAATGATTATGGCTTGAATTAATCTATCTGTTGTGGTTATCTTGCTTTTATTAATATTTCGTGATCTTGTTCTAGAAATTAAATTCACCCAAAGGCAATTTATTAGTGTGTTTTGTTTTGAGTGTCTGAATGTAAATTTTGCCCATTCGGGGCGCATATTATTTTTTTAAAAAAAGAAAAGAAATTTAATCTGATTCAGAAAAACTACTTTTGTTGCCACTAACACTTAAAATCTTGATTTCAACGTTAAATTTGGTTTACGAAATCCGTTTACGACATAAAAATACAGCGCAGAAGATCTAGTTTTATTTAAATCTCGTTTTTCAATGATTTCAGTTGGCTGTAATCATTTGCTAAAATGCTATGTGGCGGCTCTGTGATTTATTTCTCTGTTAAATTATTTCAAAAAATAGTTTTAATCTATGTTGAGACAATTAAACGGATTTAAAAAATAAAACTATAGTACTTTTATTATCCCTAAAACTTAAAAAAATTATGACCACTCTTATGATCCGTTGCTGGCCGCAAAATCAAGTTTTAATTATATCTGCTTTTACATAGATCTCGGAAGACTCGGTTTAATATAGTTACAACATTTTTCTAGAAAGCAATTTTCCAAACAAAATCGTGCTTGAGAAATTTGAATTTGGTTGAAAAAAAACTTTTGCAACCACAAATACAAATTGAGATTTAATCGTTGAATATGCCAAAATAAAATATCATCTCAAGATCTAGTTTTATTTAAATCTCGTTTTACATCGATAGAAAGTGGTTTTACTCAAAACCAGTAACTAGTAGAACTTTGTTGCCCCCTTAAATTTTATATTAAAATTAGTTAAAGTCGTTTAATTTTGATTTGAAAGATGCGATTGAACACAATACATGTAACGATTAACGATGGTCGCTGCATCCACCTTTTTACGGTAGTAGTTTATCGGTACCGTAATTACAAATCGCAACGTTCGTTTTGGCTCCCAATAAAATACTCGTCGTAAAAAAAAACACCCCTAGTAGACTGTAATAATTGGTTTAAGAGCCCATTTAAGAGTTCTCCGTTCCTGGCTGTACCACCGCTTGGCATAGAAAAGCACCATAGAGCTGGCAGCCTACTGATTTTAGTGCGCATGTGCCAACTTAATGAATTAATGTAATTGAAGACGGAAAAGGAAAAAGATTTAATCGGAAAAACGTTTTCAAACCCATTAAAAACCAAAAAGGGTGCATTCACAAAACACGTTTAAACCACATCCGTCATACGCTATCCCATTAATAAAGTAGATATGCGCAAACTTCATCAATGCAACTTTCATAATTTTAATCTCGTTTTAGCCTGATCTTAATCTTTATTATAACAAAGAAAAAAATTAAAAAGAAAAAAAAAAAGAAATTTAATGCTCTGTTTCAGGTTCTTGTTCTAACCACTCGTTTTATTTATTTACTTTCGTTTGATCGCGTCCTTGACACAATTAGAATAAACCTAAATATACTAAATCCCGCTTGTGGAAGTTGCGTATAATTTGGTAAAACCAGATTTGCTAACAAAATTTCAAATCAAGATTTATTAACTGCATTTTGATTCAAAGTTTTGTTAGCAAATCTTGTTTGTAAAAACGTGATCCAGCTAAGTCAAACCACTTTTATTGTCACCGAATCTTTAAATCATGATTTATTCTTTAAATCTTGTTTCTGAGCAATGAATATTATTTGATAAAACCACTTCCATTGCCATCAAAAACTATAAAACAAGATTTTGTTACAAAATTAAATCTTGTTTATAAAAATTAAATCACGTTTGAAGAATCTTCTTTTGCTGCCGTTAAAACTTTAAAAATCAAAATTTAGACAATAAATCTTTCGTTGCTATCAAGATTTAAGTAGTAAATCTTCTTTGTAGAAATTTAATCTCGTTTGATGAAATCCCTTTTATAAACACAGTCCCTTTTAAAAAAATAAAATTTTATTCATCGAATCTAGATTAAGAAGGGTGAAACGACGAAATATTAATACTGTACTGTGTACCGTAAACATAAAAAAAAAATATTTTGTAGAAATTTGTATCTTATTCTTAATAGACGTTGCGGTGGTAAAAAAGGAAGTTGCTTTCCTTCCGGTTTGATTTACAATAAACGTTTCTTCCTTAACGCGACGTTACTTCACAACGACACTTTTTTTCATCGTCTTCTTCTTCAAAGAAATTGTCAACTTTAACGAAAACGTTAAATATTATATGATTATCCGACGTCACCAACAAAAAAAAAGCCATAAAAACAATAATAAAATGTTTATTCTTAAAAAAAAATAATAACGTATGGTAATGGTATGGCATGGTAGTGAGCACCATGGTAGTGAGTGAATAAAAAGAGAACTCAATCATCTTGGAGAATATTCATCTCGCGATTCACTTTCAGTAATAAAAACAACACCAGGAAAAATAATAAAAATCCCAGCCACAATATCGAATCTTAAAAGCGATAGAAACAAAGCATTATTTACGGTTAAAGTAATTAAATAAACATTAAAATTTATTAAAGCAAATAAGAGAAGTAGATCAAAGTGATTAAAAACATTTGTATTTATCACTTTAACTAGTCATTATAATTAACCCTAAATTCACTCAAAATTGAGATCCCTCGTTAAAAAAATTTTTTAAAAAAACTAAAATCTTGTTCTAAAATTCAGTTTTAATAAAATCCTGCTTATGAAAACTTTCATAGCCATCGAGATTTTAGCTCTGTATAAAAATCTCGAAATAACGTGTGTTTTTAAATTTACGGAGTTTTTAAAAAATGAATAAACAAATCAAGTTTTCATGAAAATGAATTAATTTTTTTAAATTTACATTAATTGACACCTTCCATTTAATAATAAAAAACAAATTTTAAATTATGACCTCTTCAACTGAGTCGGCATTTGTAAAAGTGCTCACGCGCACACTTTGATGGCTAAAGCTTTTGCCGGGACTTCCAGCCTGCACCTGCCGACTGCATCTCGGCACGTGCCGGCATCTACGATAGGACTAATGCAAATTTCATTGACCGCAATTAACACGTGCCGACTCAGTTGTAGAGGTCACATTCTAAAAATTGGTTCTTTTTATTAAATAGGAGGTGTTAATTAAAGTAAATTTAAAAAAATTAATTCATTTTCATGAAAATTTGACTTGTTTATTTATTTTTTAAAAACTCCGTATATTTAAAAACACACGGTACAACTGTCAGCGAAATATTATTCTTAATTTATTAGACTAAATCACGCAAAAAAATAATTATTCATTTAATATAATTTTGCATCGGCTCGAGGGTATTATTTATAATGACCATAAAATAATTACGTTGTCCGTAACAGCTATACGTTTAATTACGCTATAAACGACGTTATTTATGAACACTTTAATAACTATGGAATTTCCAAAATAATTTGGCTTTTATTTCCAACTTCCGGTCAACCGCGCCCTACGAAAATTCCGCCTCTAGATTACAAACTCGTTAGAGTATTAAACATCTGCTTAAATCATACAATTTATGAAGCATTTTAACGAGCGTAATCGAGTTAATTAACACGTAAGTGCAAAGAACCTTAAAATAGCCTCAAGAGCAAACCTGGTTCAAGGAATAAATACTGTATAAAGAGAGCCCGACCCTGTATTCCCTGCACCCCAATCAAAATTCACGATACTGTACTCTAAGGCGGTATTTAATAATGAATTTTTATGATCTTATGAAATTGGAATTAACGCTTGATGATGTAAACACGTGTGGGGGGATTAAGCCTAATCGAAAAGTCGAGAGAAAGGTTTCTTAGGAGATAAAAATAGAGTATTAGAAATGACAGCGAAAACATGTTGATAATATACAGTAGGCCTATATCACAGTTACAATTATTTTCGCATTTATCAACTTATTCACTCGAGCGAATTTAACACCACGAAGAAGAAAAAGATTTTTCTTTTTCATCCTTTTTAAGAAATTTCAACAACAACATTCGTAATTGCGTTAATTAAGAGCTCAAATAATTTCTTTTTCAGTATAAATAAAGCTTAAATTAAAAATATATACGAGTATGTTCACAGTAGAAAGCTTTATTTTAACAAAATAATACCTTTTTTGCGCACTTACTAGGTGCATTCAATTAATATTAAAAGTCACTATAAAGACAAAAGCAAAAGTATTATTGCAAGGGCAATTCAAAATATTTTTTGCGCTTCTATCTTTTAAGTGAACATAATCCAAGAAGTTCCAATTTTGAATTGACCTTGCAATAATACTTTTGCTTTTGTCTTTAATAGTGACTTTTGACAGGGCCCGCGCTAGGCGTTACGGCGCCCCGGACAAAAAGACAAATTGGCGCCCCTATATGTTGTAGTCCCAACAGTGGCGTACCAAGGGTACCCTAAAAGAACAATTTTTATGTTCATTTTTTGGACAAAATAACAAGATTTTTATGATTTTGTCTAATTTTTGGAAATTTTGAGCTCGAACCGCGAAAAAAAGCATGTTATGATATTATAAAAAAAGGCGCCGAGCTTGCGAGGCGCGAAATTTTTTTGGGAAAATGAACAAATTTTGGCCTTTTTCTGGACAAAATAATAAGATTTTTACCAATTTGGCTCAATTTCTGCGCCCCTTTTCGGTGGCGCCCCGGACAAATGTCCGGGTGGCCCCCCCCTGGCGCGGGCCCTGCTTTTGATTATTAACTGAATGCACCTACTGTATACCTCAGTACGCAAAATAATTATTTATTTTAAAGGAGTAATAAATAGATTTACTAGAAATAATAAAACATTTTTTAACGCACATGGTATTCCGCAACTGAATGTTATAACTTTAAATTATCGAAATTAATATTTGGATATTTTTCGAAATATTAACTCTTATTCTGAACGTTGATTCCTTAGCACTTGACTCGTCAAAATTGAACTTAAGAGATGCAAAATTAAAAACTGAAAATCCCACTTTTTAAAAATTAGGTTTTTTTCTATGAAAAGATGTTTTTGTATCCAACCTATAATAGCAACCAAAATTAATGGAAGTGCCATCAGCTTTAGCTTGGCGCATAAATTACCCTCAAAGTGGCAGAAAAAATGATTATTCGGGAATCTATTTTACAGGTGCTTAAATGATAATTTTTTTTGTAATATTTTATTTTAAAAATGCCTAAATTTTAAAAATATTGTAGTATTTTTTTGTGCCATTTTAAAAGCTTGCAAATATGGGGGGAAAGGTTTCATTGAATGCTATTAATAGAATATTTTCAGCAAAATTGACATTTTGGTATTTTATTTCTACTCCTCATTATTATATTTAATAAAAAATAATTTCTACGTAGTTGATCTTTAAGGTTTGTAATTCGACTGTACTGAATGTCCTTAATCGCGCCGTATGTATGAAACGCCTAATGGGAAATCCGGCCCATTAGGAACAACATAAATCCGCATCGTCTTACACATTTCGTCTCCATTTTGGAAACGGAAGTCGCTAACGACGAAGAAAAGTATAACTTATCTTTCAAAAATTTCAAAAGGAAAAGTTTTAAGGAAAAACTTTTCTCTTCATAATAATTATTATTATCGAGGTTTCCAATTGCATTCGCGAATTAATTATCGATAAGAATTCGCGATTATACTGTAATTAAAACTTCCTCGTACAGTATTCAAAAATATGAGATAAACCTAATTAAATTTTTTTTTGCCACGCATTTTTTTAAACAGTTTTAGTAAAGTGATAAACGGTAACTGTAACGTTGCAAAAAATATTAAACTTTATAAAAAAAAACTTATCTGCAAAATTACAACATTTTTAAAACACAAAACGGTGCGTAAAAATATTTAATAAATATTTTTCAAAATAAAAATTTCAAGCATGTTTAATTAAAACTTGCAAAATCGAACCAATTTTTAAATGTTGTGTTCAACTTATTATCAATAAATTAAATACAAGTGCCATGAAAATAAAAAATCGCGGCCAGCAGAGAATTTAATTGTATTTAAATCTCGTTTTACATTGCTCTCAGACTCTCAGTTTACAACATCACGTAAAAAAATCTAAGCTTGTGGACTACAAAAAAAAAAAAAAAAAAAAAAAAAAGAGATGAAATCTACTCATACGATATAATAGTTTCACCTTTATTTAAAATCCCATTTAACCATCATCTCTAGAAATTAACGCGTGCATACTGCACCATGCAAATAAATCTACATGGTGTCCTTAAAAAAACACACCCAACACACAATTATGCTTGTGTTGTTACCGGAAGAGGATATTTTAAACGCAGAATAGAACAATTAAATATTAAAAAAGTCCTAAAAGTAAAGTTTTTCCATGTGCCACTAAAATATTTGTATTATTAAAAGGGATTTAATACTAATTCAGTTGGATACTTTTTTTATGAACACAGTATGGACACCATTGATTATTTAAAAAAAAAATTTTAAAAAATTGATGACTTCATAACCCTGTTTAAGTTTTTGATCTTGTTCCAGACAAAGGTTTAGTAAATCTTGGTTTGAAGAGATATCGTTTAATAAAACTTCTTTTGTTGCCAGCAAAACTTTTAACCCGTTAGTAACAAAAAAGAATGACTTTTTTAAAGGCAAAAATTAGGTTCAAAATTTTAATAAGCTAGAAATTCTTTTTAATTAATACGCCAAATTTCAAAAGTATGACTGACGTCTTAATAAACGATATAAAATGAGCCGTAATAGCACAGCGTATAATAATTGTGAAGTGCTGTTTCCGAGAAAGCTTAATGGGGTGAACCGGAAACCTTCATGTTAACCCTAGATCATTCTTCGGTCATTAAACAAACTAAATAGTATTTCCGGGAAAATAAAGTAGCGCACATCTCTACAATTAAACAAATACACTGCGCATAAAACTACATGGTGTCCGTAAAAAAAAGTACCTAAATTGAATTAGTATAGTGAGTAAGTATGATGCGTTTTGCTGATTGTTTTGAGGCCGAAAGAGAATATTTTAAACACAGAATTGAACAACTAAAAATTAAAATAAGTTAAAGTGAAGTTTTTCCATGTGTCATTAAAATACATTATTAAATAGATTTAATACTACATGTACTGTAATTCAGTTGGGTACGGTTTTTTTACCGACAGGTATAATTATTATTACGTATTAAACTCAATTATAAAGTTCGCATGATAAACATAACAATTATAATGTATTTGGTTCCGAATCAGATTTAATATTAGCTTTGTTTGCCCACTATGGGCACCATTCTGTCCTTAATAGGTTCTGGGGTGCCCCTACCGGCAAATTTATTGTTACAAAAATTATAAATGTATAGTGAAAAATGTATGCAGCCGGTAGAAACATTAAAACTAAACTAAAAACTAAAGTGAAACTTCATCGGCCAAATTTCTTAAGGCCGGTTTAGACGGGTCGAGTAAACGGGCGAGGCGAGGGTCGAGTTAGAAAATGTTACGATGGCTCCGAGTGAACTTTCTGCATCACGGTTGAGCTACTCGACCAGCCTAAACCCAACTTAGGAAATGCAGAAAAATAATCCCTTCACGGCCATCGTAACTCGCCCTTAGACTCGCTTTTTTACTCTACCCGTCTAAACCGGCCTTTTCCGTAAATTACTTGCAGCAGTATGGTTTCAGCAAAAACGTTCACACCAAAAAGTAGTAATCTTGTAACGAGTAAATTTTTCCGATTTTCAAAAAAATTTACTTTTGCTCATCTACGAGTATTAAAAAAATAATAATAATAATAAATAATGACCGTTGCTTTCCATTAAAAAAAAAAATAAGAAGAAATTTATTTTTTTCTCCCGACAGGAGACTTATTTCAAAATATTAAAAGAATTTGTAGAAACAGGTTTGCAAAGCTAGTTTAACCAAACCAACTTGCACACATAGCCTTATGCAAAAAACAAAAAAAATTATTTTGTTTTCTAATACCAAAGTTATACAGCGTACTGTACAGCGGAACTGTATATGCAAAACTGTCAAGTTTAACGTTAATAACTAAAGCTTGTTAAAATGAAATCACAGCGTATAAATACTGCCTTCCGGTTTGAATTTTTGTCAACAGGAAGTAGAGAACCCCCAAATCACTACTCTCAAAAATGAACTAAAAGGCTTTTTATGAAATTCCCAAGCGCAGCGCAGATAATGAAAGACTTAAAACAAACATTAATCTCGGTTAATACTTTCTAAAAATAACCTTCAAGCGTTGTCTTCTTAATATCTCATCCTGTAAACAAAAATTAACGGCATCTTTAAAACCTAAATAGAATATTTTTTTTAGTTAACAAAAACAAACGAATATAATAAATCTTTCAGAATTTTTTTGCACTTTAAAAAATGCACGCAAATTTTTTTTTTTAGTTGGTGGCCTAAGTGGAAGCGAATGAGTGAGTAGAAAATAATAGCTCTATCAAGTGTTTAGTCGTTGTAGGTAGTAGTAGTAGTTGAGAGCTTCGTGCGGCCAAAAGAAAAAAAAGCAATTTTTTCTTTATTTAATAACTAAAAATATCGATTTTAGAGCGTCGTAAAAAATAGCGTAACACTTTCTAAAAGCAAAAAGTCTATACATATATATTATACAGAGTGGGTTAAAAAATTGTATACACACTTTCACAAAGGTTATCTCAGGAATTTTTTCAAACTAATAGCGAATTTTACTGACAATATAATATTATAGCAAGTTGTTATCTTAAAAAAAAAATGGAAAGAATTTCATTACCCCAGCATCAACATGTCATTAGGGACCTGCCTTGATTAAGCACCCCAATGCGCTACTCAACTCTCTAGCTGTATAATATGCTTCCCTATTTACCGGAATCAGTCATTTTGAAAATCCAATTTCATTTCGAAAGTTACTTTTGCTTACTCCAAATGAAAATTCCGGTACCAGTGCATCATTTTACTTGCATTTCTTTTTTTAAAAAAACCAACTGCTAATAATAATAATTCTTTTCCATTTTCCTATTATAAACATAAATAGATAAGTAATGTGTGCCCCACGGAGGAAGCACTTTATAAACAATTAATAAATCAGTGAAATGTTAATGAAAATTAAATATTTCTTTTGAAATTTACATTCAGCAACATCTCCGATTTAATAATAAAAACAATTTTTAGAATATAACCTCTACAAGTGAGTCGGCACGTATAAACCTGCTCACGCGTTCATTTTGACGGCTAAAGCTTTTGCGGATTTCCAGTCTGCACCTGCCGACTGCATCTCGGCACGTGTCGGCATCTACCATATGATTAATGCAAATTTCTTCAAACTTCCTTGCGGGGATTAACACGTGCCGACTCGGTTGTAGAGGTTGCCGAATGTAAATTAAAAAAATAATTTATTTCAGTTAACATTTGACTGATTTATTAATTGTTTAAAAATTGCGCCCTCCGTGGGACACCCTATATAAGATGCCTAAATCAGTTTGAAAGTTTTGAAAATGAAAACATCAGTTAAAATTTTAATGAAAATGCATTAATTTTTCAATATTTACGTTCAGTAACATCTCCGAATTAATAATAAGAAAAAACGTCTGGCATATGACTTCCCCCACTGAGTCGGCACTTGTTAACGCGCTTCAATTTAATTGTAAAGGAATTTAACAAGTATCTCGTCCGCTAAAGTGGGGATACATTTTATATGGCCCCCTCTGTATACTTATATGAGGTTGTTAGGAGACAGCGAACGAAAATACTCTCTACTGTTACAAGGGTTAAATTAACATTTAATTGCCTAATTTACGTATAAATTGTTAGAGCCAAAACCTGGACCAAACTCATTAACAGCTGAGGTAAAACCGGTCAAAACCACCAAACAATTTTTTCCTCACCAAAGTCTAATTAGGCTACACTTTACTAGCCAGAGTTTAGTAACTTATATAATAATAATAAAATTTAGCTTCGGTTACGCTATACTGCAGTGGGGTTATGCAAATGACGTCTCCGTTGAGGGAGATTCATTTAGCTTAATTCACTCTTAATTGAACGGGAATGTGATAATACACTTAAAATAAAGCGAAACTATCCATCTACATTACCAATTAACGGTTTTCACAAAATACGGTATAAACGTGAAACAATTGAGCTTTTGCGTGCCAAACTAACTCAAATTTTTATACACTTATTTTTACAAATCGAAAATAAAAAGATAAAATAAATTTTTTGTTTATCCCCTTTTATTCGAACGCTCAAACACTTAACTTCCGGTTTTTCAATAGCAACATTCTTTTTTCTAGTTGTCGCTGATGTTTATATTGTGTTTCTTCAAAGTGAATAAAGATTTAAAAAAAAATGTATTGAAAATGCATCAAACGGATTTCCGAGATGTTAAAATTTTTTTTTCATTTCGTAGAATATAATATCTTACGTTCTGTAACTTGATATGAAATTGATTTTGCTAAAAACACCGGAAGATAAACCAATAATAAAAATTGTAAATAATGGACCAAAAAAAAAAAAAAACCTTTCAAATAATAATTAAATATTATTTCCAAGAGTTACATTTCGTTGCCACCCGATCTAGATTTATCTAAATCTCGTTCTGTCCTAATTTTATTAAGCAATACAAAACAATAATACCGGTAATAAACGAAATTTATATATCTAAAAATGGTTTATTTTGTAAGATTTAGATAAAAATTTCAAATTTTTTTTGGTTTTTCCGTTTTTTTCTCTTTAATAGGGTTGTTCGAATTAGAGGGGTTTGGATTCTCGAAGTTCCACTTTATTAAGTACAGTATATGCACGGTGTTCGTAAGAAAATGCAGCCAACTGAATAGGCCGAACACAGAATAGAACAATTCAATGTGAAAAACGCCATTAAAGTAAAGTTTTTCCACGTGTCATTGAAATATTTAAGTTATTAAAAAAATTTAATGCTAATTCAGTTGGGTGCACCTTTTTATGGACCTTTTTATTAAGTCTAGTAAACATTGTTATCATTTTGAAAACGGATGTAAACATCATCCATTTTTTAAAAAAATTACGTTGACTAATTTAGAGCTCAAACATAGTAAAACACGCGCCATTTAAATGCCGACAGCCCTCTTAATTACGTACTCGCGACATCACTATCAACAACTTTTTAATGCACGTTTTTTAAGTACGGTACTGTAGCTTAATAAAATACGGTAAGTGCGCTCAAATATTATAACAAAAATGCATAGCCAACTTTTGCAAAGTGTTTCGTGCCCCACGCAATCACTCGACTGACATCTCAAACATTCAACACAACTCCCACTCAAACCCACTTCACCCTCTTAAGACATAGGCCTACTGTATTCCTAAAGCTCTACCCACTGCTGCAGCTACTCAGCAATAATAATTGCTTTAATAGTGCATAAAAAATGGAGGATTTAATTGAGTACCAAGCAGGGGGAAAAGCCAATTTCCAAATACAATATTAATAATGGAAAAAAAAGTCATAAGACAAGAGCTTTTCTCATAATAATCGCTACATTTCCAGCTAAAAACAACAACAACTTACGGATAAGATGGAGAACTCGAAATATTAACAACAGTCGAGCTCTCGCATAATCTTTTAATTTTAGGTTTAAGCTTTGCGTGCTTCAAATTAGTTTTACTGTAGAACAACCGTTATTACCTCTTTACAATTATTCAAGTACACTGTACTGTATTTATTATTGTACACTATCTTACATGGGAAAAGTATGAAAATAAACGAATGTGCGTAAGAACGATTATAATCATTACCGGTACCTCATTAAATAAAATACCATATGAATTATTATAATTATCTTTATTCGAAAAGTTCAATGCTCAACGCCTTTTCGAATTAGTAACGGATCAATGATGTCCAATTTAAAAACAACAAGAACAAGTTGAAAAATGAAAAACTTTTTTATAAAAATAAAAGTTTGCACATGCGCAGTCTAAGAATTCACCTCCCTTCGCAAATTTATCTATTTTTTGTATTAATTTATCTTTTTAATAGGTTTAACATACACGGTGCGACATAAAAGTAACGCGACTGTTTCATTAAAACCTGCAATTTATTGCAAAGATTCAAATCCCTGCTTGCGAGTTCAGAGTATAGAGTGTCCCCCGGAGGACGCACTTTTTAAACAATTAATAAATCGGTTAAATTTCATTGAGACTGTATTTATTTTTATATATTTTCATTCACAAACATTTCCGATTTAATAATAAAAAATAACACATGGCATATGACCTCTGCAAATGAGTCGGCCCGTGTTAACGCGCTCACCCACTCACGTTTGACGGCTAAAGCTTTTGCGGACTACTAGAGTGTACCTGCCGACTAGATCGCGGCATGCGCCGGCTTGGTCTCGGCATGTGCGGTGATTTATTAGAGATTTTGTTAAGCGCGTTAACACGTGTCGACTTAGTTGTGGAGGTCGGGTGCCACATTTTCTTTTTTATTATTAAATCGGAGATGTCACTGAATGTAGTCTATGTAGATTAATATAAATAAATGCATTTTCATTAATAGTTGACTCATTTATTAATTGTTTAAAAAGTGCGTCAACATTTAGAACGGTTACTGGGAGTAGGAGATCCTTTGGTGATTAGATTCCCGCTGTATCTACTTTGAAAGGACAAGCAATGATTTTAACTTTTGATATACAGTAAATACAAAGTTTTGCTAAAACATTCTTATTAAATTTATGCCATAAAAGCGCAAAACAAGATTTGAATAAAATTGGATTTTCTAGTCGGAACCAAATCACTCCTTAAAATTTACTTCCAAATTCTAAAAATATTCACCTACAAGGCTCTTTTAAAACGGTTTTATCGAACGAAACAACCTTAAAACTAATGAGAAACTAAACGAGTGAAATTAACTCTATTAAGAAATTGCTAAATAGCGCTCCGTAATCAAAGCTATAGTAACTACAGTATATCAAAACTAACGTTTCCAATCTCGACTTCTTCAATTATGCTAAATTATTTGCAGATGAAAGAAGAAAAAAATCTTACTAAATCTTTCTCCATAAAAGAAAAGCCTGGATGTATAAATAAATAAGTAGTCGCAAAGTGATTTGTATCGAGTGGACGATTTTTAGAAACGAAACGAGTGAGTTGTAATCGGAGATAAAGTCTATCTTTCTATTGCACTTAGTACGTTTTTAAATGCGTCTTCGTTTAATGATAAGAGAGCGGCGGCGCCTGCGGAGGAGCAGCCGAAAGCAAACGCCGCCGTTGGGGAAATCATTTGCTTAACATTGTTAAAAAGAAAAGAAATCAAAAAAAAAAAAAAAGAAAAGAAAAGAAAGGTGAATAAGGAATGTACCTAGATTTTTGGTTGCCATAGTCACCACCCTACCTACTACTGTAACAATGCAAAAAAAAAAAATGCAGATTAAGTTTTTAGATTACAACTTTATCTCCGGCGATGTCTTTTTTTTCTCTCTCCCGAATTCAGATTTAACAAACGTTCACAAAATACAATATTTATTCCTGCGATTACTTCATAATTCTCACGGGTACCATTTTTGTTTTCGATGAAAAATAATAATAATTAAAAAAAAAAAGATTTTTCGTTGTTTGCTTTTCTCAAACGAATAATTATTGTCGAAAACAGCAGCAGCAAATACAGCGCTAATTATAATCGTATTAATTGTAGTAGGGAGGGGGAGGTTGTTCTCCGATGGTTGCTATAGAAACCAGACGCTGCATGCGCTTCAATGGCGTGGAAAATCAGCATGCTTTTTTCCCGCCTTCTACTTCTAGCGCTAAACTTGTCGAATGATGACGTCCATCAAACAATAATTATCCGTAAACAATACCGACCATAAATCAAAAATCCAGAAAAGTTTTAAATGAAAATATAAAATTTCGAAATATAAATATACGCTGAGGCATTAATGTAATTAGACTTTTAATAAAACATTCAAAGTCGATGCCAATGGAAGCTACTTTTTTTTACTACAGCACATTTGCCTAGTTTCAGCTTTTCAATTTAATATTAACCCACCCTGCCCCAAAATAGCGACCTTTCAAGTAAATTCTCAATTAAAGCAACAAAACAGAACCCCAATATTAATACCTCAAGAACAGTAAAGCGTTGGGCCCCAAAGAAAATCATTTTATCTTAAAATCGTACATGGTTCCAGTTCAAGGTTCCAGAACTGTTACTAAGAGTGAGGGAAAGGTCTACTTTGGTGACTAGTTTCCCCTGGCATCTACTTTGATGGCTATATTAATTTGAACTTTTGGAATAAATACACAATTTTATTAAGCAGTCGCATTACTTTTATACCACACAGTGTAAATAAAAATGAAAGGGAAAAAAAATAAATTCACAGTAGCTTAAAATATCAATAAAACCAAAACACTTGAGTGCCACCTGAATCTAAATTTGCATAACAACTAAAAGTTTAACTAAACGAAATTAAAATTTTGTTTTGTTTTTATTGTTTACTTGATGGATGTTCACTATGTCCGTTTCAACTCAATAAAAAGAAATAATGTTCACAATAATAATTATTATACTATAAATAGAATTTAGTAAAAGCCACTTTTCGATAAGCTCACCATTAATTTTAATGGAAGATATTTTTTAAAAAAATTAAAAGTTTGCGCATGTGCAGTATCAGTAATTGAAATGCATTTTAATAATACAGTATTAAAATTAGCGTAAAACGAAGATTATATTAAACTAGATCAGTATGTTGCAAGAAAATATTAGAGTAGTTATCTCTATGTTTTAAATGCTACACGATTTCTTAATATAGATTAAGAGCCTTAATCCGGATTTAATCCGCTTTGACAAAACAAAAATTTAATTAAACAACTTTTTACAACTGTGGTTTTCCGTTCTTAATTAATGAGTAATGTTTACCGCATTTAAATCGTAAATAAATATTTTTATTAAATGAGATTAAATTACTCCCCAAAGAAAATTTAGTTAAACTACTTTCGAAAACAAAGATCAAAACTTAAAATAAGTTTTATAACTACTTTTTTTTTACTCCTTTTTTTTCTGATAGCAACAACGTAGATCAGTAAATGGCAACGAGATAATGAAATATTAAAGTGCTTATAGATATTATCCATAAAAATAAACACTGCACACATAGAGATATAAAAAAACAACGTGTAAGCAACACAAGCGAAAAAAAAAATTATCCATTAACCTTCGCTTAAAAAAAATACAGTATGTCTAATAAATGAGGTTCTAAAGATGATACGCGATCTGCGCAGCGTTTGAAAATACGCTTACTGATTTTTCTCAGCAAATTAATTAAGGCGAAGAATAAATAAATATATCACACACGCGCTAATCGAGTTAAAGCTCCATTTTTACATTATCAAGTACGGTATTAAGAAATTGTGCGCGAGAGAATTCAGCTTCTCAATTTACTGTACCTGCACAAGCGCATATCAACCATAATATTCCAGCTATATAATTCAATGCGCACCAATGAATCACGCATATTAAGACAAAAATGGTCTAGGATGCCCGTGTTTTTCAGAAGCCCCCTTTTTACCAAAAAAAAAAAAAAAATGAAAACATTCGTTTACTTTCTTTGTTAATTTTCCTGAAAATTTTGTCAATTTTCCTAAAAAAAAAAGCTTTTTAACTAATTAATTTTTCTATTAACTTTTATAAAAAATTTCTAAAAATTTTCCTTACCGTAATTTCCTTAAAATATTTCTCAAATTTCTTAAAATAATTTGTTAAATTATCTAATAATTTTATAAATTTTCCTAAAAAAAAGTTTCTTAATTTTTCTATACCGTAATTTCTTTAAAAAAATTCTTAAAATTTTCCTTAATTTCTTTAAAATATTTCTCAAGTTTTTTTAAATAATTTTTTAATAATTTTGTTAATTTTCCTAAAAAAATTTTAATTTCTTAATACAAAATTTCTTAAGTTTTCACAAAACATTTGTTAACGTAATTTTTTAAAAAAATTTCTTAAAATTTTCATTAATTTCTTTAAAATATTTCTCAAGTTTCTTAAAATAATTTGTTAAATTTTTTAATACTGTCATTTTGCTAATTTTCCTAAAAAAATTTTAATTTTCTTAAAAAATATCTTAGTTTTCACAAAACATTTGTTAATTTTCCTAAAAAAGTTTTTAATAACTTTAAAAAAACTTCTAAAAATGGAATACAACACCGTACAGGAGTACTTCCAAATAATGGCGCAATTGAGACCGGACCCTTGCCATTAAGCGAAAAACGACATTAAGTGAATCGTCATAGGCTGCGATGCATTTCGGCGTTAGCAAACTCCTTCTGCATAACACCAAGCATAACAGGAATTAAGAATGCAAATGGAGATTTACGAGCGCCGTTATCGTAAAACGCCATTATTGTACATGTACATGTATTTGTCAAAATGATCCAAAATTAAGCGAAACATTATTGCGTTGTTTAAGGAGGGATACAACGACACGGGTTGAGGGAGGGCGTACACCAAAATTATAATACGAGTAGAATTTATGGTCTCCACTCCCCATAAGCTTGATTTTGTGTAGCCTACCTTAGAAAACCCCCAAAATATTTTTGTCTAAGGCCCCGAGTACGCTTAATCCGGCACTGTCAACGATCATGCACTTTGCTTCATCATAATAATAATTATGTGTCATTGTGTGCAAATTCATCACCAGTAGCAGACGAATGCAAACGCAGCAGATGCACCGCGTTTTTCGAGGGTAAGAAAATTTCGAGGCTAAAGAAAAACAAATACACTTTTACTCGTTCCATTAATTTATAAGCTTAATTTCAGATTCAAACGAGCGAGTGCGCGCGCGAGCAATAAAAAAAAAAGCGCGTATACATACATTTTAATCTTTAAAACGTTTATAAATTATGCAAAAAGAAAGAACGTTATTTTCTTCCGCTTAAAGTGAACCGAATACCGTAGAGAGCTTTTTCTCTACGTGCCCCGGCTTTCCCTTAGCGAATGATGACGTCACTCGCACGTGTTGGTTAGCGTGTTGCGCGCGCGTGAGTGATTGATAGTCTTCCCTCGCAAATGAAGTTTCGCGTTTGACCAGTTGCATCAATAATTCAAGAGATTTATCGGTCAAGAGCGCCCACTCCTTGCTCAATGACCACGAGAGAGAGAAAGAGAGCTTAGACAGCGCCCTCTGACGGCCTGAAAAATAGCGATAACCGAAGGCTTTACTAGTCATAAAACCGCCTTGTATATTTAAATCGAGAAAGAAAAGTGCTTGTTTACATTTTTCTCGCCTGACAACCGCCATCTGGTGTTAAACAGATAAAAAGATGGCTCTTATTCTTCAGAAAATTTTTAAAATAGAATAGCCAAAAAAAAAAATTATATAGCCACCGGAAATACTATTTTTTTGTCCTCCATATTGAATTTCGTAATAGAAATAGAAAAAAAAATGGCATTGTTGATAAATAAAAAAATGCCTACGATTCAACGCTATTCGAGCGCACCTTATTCTAAAATCGAGAAGGAAAAGGAACTATGACATCGTATTATTATATAAAAATAAAATAAATAATAAATCTGTGGAAGGAAAAAAAAATCCGGTAATGAAAAGAGCAGACGACACTTTTGGGTAGGAATTCCCCCCTGTCTTGCTTGCCTGGGCTTTAGTAACCATAGCAACGCTTCTCCCTCACTCACTTCATCTTTAACAACCGTGAGAAATAAATATTATGAAGTGAAGAATGCACTTCCTACCCTACAATTATATTAACACCCCGTCACATTATGTGTTTTCCTACGGGATAATATACACTGTACTCAAAAACAATTACCCCCTCTTCTAAACCACATTTTTTACAACTTCTTACGCGGAACCTCTATTTACGCGAATTCGAGTTTTACGCGTTCGTCGACAAAAAATAAGTTTAAACTTATTTTCCTTTTTAAATTCAATGACGTCATCATAAAAAATAGTAATAACAGTATGGGCAAATGGTCCATGACTAAATGTTTTTAAATTAAATAATATTGAATATAACACCTAATTCTGTTTTTACACGGGAGATACATTCCTGAAAAGTACGTGTAAAAAAAGTAATGGGGGAATTCTATGACATTATATAAAAATACATACAGTATTATCAAATTATCATTAATACATAAATAAAAGTATGAAAAATTTGTAAAATTCGCAAAATAAGCAAAAAATATTTTTGAAATTGTTTAAAAACCCGTGTTATTTCAAAATTTCTCGCGTAAAAAGATAATAGAGGTTTATTTTGAAACCGTGTAAATATTTCAAATTCGTGTAAAAAATTCCGTGTGAAAACAGAATTAGGTGTATTCGTTATGTTTCTCGATATAAGAAAATTTAGAATTAAAATCAGTGCGTAAAAAATTTCACCATTAAAACTAAATTTTCGCTATAACGAATTATTCATAATGCAAGAAATTTCTCAGTATAACTACAGTATATTAACGAAGTTTATTTTACAACAAAATTCACTGCATAACAAATTCATTAGCGACGCAAAATATTGTTACGCGATACAACGAATTTTGCTGTACAATAAGTACATGTACAACGAAATTTCTTACACAACACATTTTTCAGTTCAACAAAAATTTGCTCTAATAAAAATATGATAATTACCAACGAAATTCATTCAGTGTAGGCATATAACGGATTTCTCAGTACAGTGCACGAATTATTACCAATACAACTCAATGCGCCGCAAAATGAATTTCTCAGTACACGTATCGATATAATATATGTACAACGAAATTCACTATGGAGTACAACGAATCCCAATAAATGACGATCAATAAAAAGCAAGCAGCCAGTTGATCTATCAAATGCTGGCTTTCAACATGCACATGGGTACATGCAATTAATGCATTTTTGCACAGCTTCCCTTTATGGCATAGTAACGACATGGTAGTAAATCCTCTCTGCAGTGAACTTCTTTTCATTCGTTTCAAATTTATAAAAAATAAAAAATAGCGTAAAATGAAGGTAATTTTGACGAATTACGCTATAAAATATCGCTTTACTGATCAATATTTCCCCACTTAAATACTTCTAAACATTTCATAGCATAATTTTTACTGATGTTATTCCTTTATTTTTTAAAACTATTGGATATTGGCTTTCAGCTCTGCTTGGATTTCTGGAAGAGTTTTCAGCATGAAAATCCCGCTAAACTAACATTAAACTACAATTATACTTCTCAGAACAAGATACATCACGCAACAATCTGTCAGGTGATTAGTGTTTCATTCGTTGCACATCTTTAAGAAAATTCATATTAAAAAAAAAACAATTTTAATGAGTTATTATAAAAAAAATCGCTTTATTGATTATACTTCCCATTAAAATCCTACTCAACGTGTCGTCAACATCATTTTTTTTATCTCTAATTCGCATTCTATTGGCAATGCCGTCACTTCATTTTATAAAGTTATGCACTACCTGTATTACGCGCTGCCTGGTTCTCCGCGCGAGTTTTCGGGGTGAAAGCTTGCTGAACCGGCATTCAGCTACATTTTAACGCTTACAATAATTCATCTTAATTAATATTTCCTCACTGAAACGCAACTGAATATTTCGCCAACATCATTTTTCTTCCCTACTTCTCAATAATTCTACTGACAACGTCATTACGTTATTTTATAAATTCATTAGAAATTGTCTTTAACCTCGCTTTAAGAAGACGCGACGTAATACGCTCGTAAAAAAAGGGTGCAAACCTGAGATAGCGTTGAGTAGGGCTTTATGCATGTCAATGGTCGAGACGCGTGTTTGATGGTTGGGCGAGGAATGAGAGTTCTCCGCCCCCGCTGCCACCGTCGTCGCTTCATCCGCCGCCGCCGCTGCAGCTTCCACCGCCGCCGTTTCTCCGTCGTCCTCCTCCGACGAATGCTCCTTCGCGTTGACAGTGGACTCGAACCACGCGTACTCCGAACCCACCACCACCGTACTCGAGCCACCGTTCATTCTTGGATCGACTTAATCAACGATGAGACATGAATTGGCATAATTGGCGCGTGAGCCTTGTGTATATTCGGACCAGTGTTTGCCCAATTGTTGCGTTGTTCCAACATCAAAATCGTGTGTTGCGTGAACGAGGAGATTCCAACTAGGAAAATGTGGCTGGGTTACAGTACAAGCCGAGCCGAGTTTGCAGCTCACCGCAGCGCTACCTATCGGGGCTTTGATCGATATTAACGTCGAGTTTGAAGGGGTGGAGGACGCCGACAACTGCCATTGTTTATCGCGTCCAATGTCAAAGGTCGGGACAAATATCGTATACAGTAGAAGCTCCTGAAATACGAAAAATCCCCGTAGTTCCAAGATTTTGGAATTTCCACGCGAAAGCAAAAAACCTCGATAATTCAAAGGATTTTTGAGAAGGTTAGGCCACATTAAATCGATTTTTAACCTCGCTAATTCGAAAAACTCCTTAAGTTGAATTATAATAATTCTTCCATTCTCGTCCGCTCCAAAGACCTCAAAATTATTATTCAAAGTATTTTTGGGAAGTTTCGACCTCATTAAATCGAATTTTGAATTGCAAAACCTCGCTAAATATAACTTTGAACTACAAAACCTCAATAATTCGAATTTTAAACCGCAAAAACTCGCTAATTCGAATTTTGAACTGAAAAACCTCGATAATTTGAATTTTGAACAGCAAAACCTCGCTAATTCGAATTTTAAACGGTAAAAACTCGCTAATTCGAATTTTGAACTGCAAAACCTCGCTAATTCGAATTTTAAGCTGTAAAAACTCGCTAATTCGAACTTTGAACTACAAAACCTCGCTAATTCGAACTACAAAACCTCGCTAATTTGAGTTTTGAACTGCAAAACCTCGCTAATTCGAATTTTGAACTGCAAAACCTCGCATATTTGAATATTTCGTTCGTTTTCTTCAGCTCAAGGACCATAAAACCTCGCTAATCCGAAGTATTTTTGAAAAAGCTGAACCTTATTAATTCCAATTTCTGAACCTCAATAAATTGAATTTTATATTTGTCTTAAACTGGATAAATCGAAAGAACATCAACACCTACAAAAAAATATTACATAAATCAAACATTCTTGCTCCCTCAAATTTTAAAGTTCGAATTATCGAGGTTCTACTGTATATATCAAATAAAAATACGGAGTAGTAAACATATAAAAAAAATTTGATTTTTTTTTTGGGGTTGGGAAAACGATGAGTGATGAAAGGAAACAGGCTTTTGTAACGGTGAGTCAAAGGTCAACCAATTCCATTGACCAAACCTTCCATCATTCACGGCGAAACGGCTTCATCTCCGTTGCCAGTTACCATAGCAATATCACTCTCAATCTCCAAACGAGGATTAAAAGAAAAGAAATCGAAAGCAATATGCGGTAACCGATTTCCCTCTACATGAGTCTACAGTATGTATACGCAAGTTCTACTCCCTTTGGCGTGTAACCAACCGACTTAATCTAGATCTTAAATAATAACCCCTGCTGTATTATAACAAAAACCTATGCTAACTCTTTTTCTGCGGTTAATAACATTCCAGGTCTATTGATAGAATAATACACAAGAGTATTGCTTGTGGTCGATGGAAAAAATGCAATGAAATATTATTATGATGACATTCACTTTGATGTCACCGCGTTTATAAACATCATCTAGATTTAGCAAATTAAAATTTGATTTTCGATTTTTAAATTTAGAGATTTAAATAATTATTATGTCTAAATCTAGAATTTCTTGAGTCAAATGATTTTTCCAAACTTGGAACCAGGGTTATAAATTTTTGATTTCTGAAACTAGATTTAGCGCCTTACACGTGTTTAAAAATATTATTGTTTTGCTGACATTTACTAAACAAGACTAGAGTTGAATTAAAAATCCACTATCAAAATTCAGTACAACATCTTTATAGAACAAAATAAAAATGTAAACAAAATTTATTTTGAAATTTAGATTAAAACTCAAAAATGAATTCGACATTTTCAACAGAATCAAAACAAAAAATGAATTTCACCGGTACAGTACTTCTTTTTTAATATACTTGTATTTTGGTAGCCACAGCATCGATTAAGAGTAATGTAGTATAACAAAATGAAATCAAGTCTAAAGCGAGATTTTATGATGTTATGAAACGTTGTTTTTATAAAATATGAATGTTTGTCAAATTTTTAACCCGCATGCCTTCCGCATAATGTCGATAAAATGCTATAAAATGTAAACACGGTGTCGTAAATACATGAAACAATAATGCTTCCACGATCCATATCGGACTTTAGAATAAACAAGCGGTATTTCTAGGCCAGAAACAAAATAAATGTTTCATGAAAAAGCAACTTCGAATTTCGAACTCAAATAAAAAAAAAATTAACTAGATTACATTTTTTTACTTCTCATTTTTTTTAAAAATCAGATTTTATAGGATAAATCTTATCAACACTTTTTATATTTATTATCCACCGGTACATTTAAAATTCAAATTCGGAAAAAAAAAAATTTCAAACGAACCAAAAATACATTACCCAAAAAAAAATCAAATTAAAATACAAAAATACTGTATACAAAAAAAAAAAGCTTTAAATTTTTTTTTTCTTCCGCAATTTTTCTTTTTAACTCGGAAGAAAATGATTACTTTCATCTTTTAGCATCATAACAACTCTTTTCCTTCTTTTTTTCCTCCACGTACTTCCTATTTTTGGTAAAAAATGTTTTAACTCTCAACCATCAAAATCTTTTAAAAGAAAGCACCCTGACACACACTCGGTATCATGAAACGACATTTTAACTCTCGTTACACCCTTCCCCTCACATTTTGAAATGAGAAACATGTGAAGTGATGAAACGAAAGCCTCTGACCATTCACTGTTCAAGAATAAAAGCACTTCCGATGGCTCCAACTACTCAAGATTTAATAAAAGACAACAGCAGCGTGAATGTGGATGCAACATGTTTCACGCTATAACAATCTAGCGATTGCATCCACATAATAGCGTTCACTAAAATAAAGACAACTAAAGGAACGATGCACATTAAACACCTTTGCAAATGAAAATTAAAAAACTATAAAAATGAACCTCACGTACTATGAATTTCCAAATATAGGCCTGCGACATCTATAAAAATATATTTTTCGCTAACAGAAATAGAAAAGTTTTCGCGTCTAAAATTTTAATTTGATAACGAAATATTGTATACAAAAACTCGATATAGCATACAAATAAAGGCTGCTTTTGTAAATGCCTAAGTAGATGCCTAAGAAAAATACTCACCAAAGGAAACACCATCTACTACCTTTAAGTACTAGTTCCGGAACCCTACAAGTGGAACCATGTACATTTAGTTAGTCACCATTTTCTCAATGTTGCCTAAGGTGAAAAAATGGCAAAATTTCAAGTTTGTTGAGTACAATATTTGGAGCAAAAGAAGCTTTTTTTAATGAAATGCTTTTTGGAGCCCAATTCTTTCCTACTCTCCTAATTGACAATCCAGATTGAGCCAATTAGGTGAAAATTTAAAAACTTTGACCGAAAAAATGTAAATGATGGACCTTCATGATTCTTCGGTGTGTAGCTTATCTAGGCATCTATCGGGTGGCGCAAAAAAAGTGCAAAAATTAAAATAATATTTTTTTTAAAAACTTTTTTAATTTGAAAAAACTTGTAAATCGTTGCCAAATATTAGTTAACATAAAATCACAAATTAAATTTAATATGTCGTCCTCGGCTCTCAACAGTTTTCGCTATTCGTTTGCGCCACTAGTAAATGCTCCTGTCAGAATACGATCTTATGCTGTTGTTCTTGTCATTGTAAAAATTTAAAAAAAAAATTAGAATATATAAATGGCAATCAGAAGTTAATGAAATAGTGACGTCAAAGGTTGAGTGCCACTTTTTTTGCGCTACCCGATACTTTGAAAGTCCAAGGATTGATTTCAACCTTCGTAATAAATACAATGCATGTCGCATTACTTTTCTACCACATAATCATCTTCTTCTTCAACAAATAGTTCTCTAAAAACTTAAACCCCCAGTGTTATACAGAGTAATGGCTTAATTTTGCCTAATTTAATTAATGAATGCTAAAAAAATAACTAAAGGCAAATATAAATAAATGTTTTCTACCAAATTGAAGTGGTACTGAATGAAATGCACTAAAACAATTCTACAGAAAAGCAAATATTTAAGACGACAAAAAAGAGCAAATTAAGTGTCAATCAAGAAACAATTAAACCGCATAAATTATTTAGTAAACCACTTTAAAAAATTAAAACAAAAACGCTAAAGGGTTGAATATAAGCGTGAAAAAGAACGCAACAAAAGTGCTAAAAACTTAATAATTAAACGCGGAAGGAAAAAGCAAAGCAATTACGAGATAAACAAAGCATAATAATTATAATAAATAATAATTGGCAACGAAGAATAAGTAAATAGGCGCCACGGCGACTACAATAGTACACACTTAAGTAAAAGCAAGAGTAAAGAGACATAAATTTCTCACACGATGATGGACAGATGAATGTATTCCCACCGGTCTCGCTTTCTATTTGCTGGCGTTCAACCAGAAGACTAAACACGGTTAACGCTAATTACCAATCTTTTCCGGGTATCAACAACTGCACTCCCTCTCCTGCATAACAACCCCCTCAGCCGCTCTCACTCAACTCCAAACGACCGAATTCAAAGAAAACAAGTCGAGTTGGGCAAATAACTGTCTTATTCAATTATTGGTTTACAAACGAGAGACTCTTATTATCGCATTGGCGGAGGAATCAGAAGAGGCACAGATTTCCAAGTTACGAATCCAAAGCTTTCATAATTTCGCGTAAACAAAGGGAACGTGCCTATTTTTTGGAGTTTTAAGGAAAAAAACCCTCGCGCAAATAAAGTTTTAAGGAATGTTATAATGATAACCACTCAGGTGCTCCGCTAGGAACGTTAAGTCCGGGCACAGTACACCTAATTCTGTTTTTACACGGGGAATAAAAAAAATGTAAAAGTGTAAAAAGTGTAAAAAAAAAATTCGTGTAAAAAAAGTAATGAGATAATTCTGTGATATTATATAAGGGCTACCGAAAAATACATACAGTATAGTCAAATTATCATTACGGTAATACATAAATAGAGGTATGAAAAATTTGTAAAATTCGCAAAATAAGCAAAAAATATTTTTGAAATTGATTAAAAACCCGTGTTATTTCAAAATTACGCAAAAAAAGATAATTAAATTTTATTTTGAAACCGTGTTATTTCAAGTTCGGGTAAAAATAGAATTAAGTGTACTTTTATTTGGCACTGTTTTGGAACTGAATAGACGCTGATGCTCGGTTGATGACTGCTTCCTGTTGTGCTGCAAAGACCACCTGTAAACATTTCTGCTATTATGTAACCGGAGCCAACGGTCCAAAATTAATTAAGGAATTCGTATTGTAAGCTGTTAAATTTATTTCGAAATTGCGATTATATTAATGTAGCATACTTTTGTAAGAATTTATTTATTAACTACTGTCCATTCAGACCGACACAATATTAAAAATAAAGAGACTACTAGCGCAAATACGGTAGAGTTGTAGGAAATAAATACTGGCTTAAATGGCCGGCAAAAATAAAGTGGCTTACGAGCGGCACGTTTTTAAATCCCTCTCCGGAGCACAGGAACAGGATTTATAAGTGCGACGGCCATAAAATTAGCCGGGGCTCTTCGATATAAGCTTATACCCTCCTCCCAAAAAAAAAGAAGACTTTTTAAAGCTTTCAAAAAAAAAAAAAAAAATACAACAATGAAAGTCACAAAACGAGAAAATAAATCGAAAATACCGTACTATATAAACGAATACATGCATACATATGCGTGTATAAAATAAACACGGTGAAGGAAGGAAACTACGCTTGCAAAATATCGATGAAAATAAGAAAAAAAAAAAAAGGACACAAACCACAGAAGAAAAAAAAAACATTAAAATGCAAAAAAAAGAAAATAAAAATGCAAACACAACATTTTAAAATATTGGCAAAGCGGCAGATTTAAACCGAAATAATTCGCAAAAACCAAAAAAAAAAAAAAACATTTTAAACATAAATAGCGAGAAAAAAAAAAAGACGTAAAACCAAATAATTTGCGGAAGAAGAAGACAAAAAATCAATAATAATGATAATAAAAAAAAGAAAGATACCAAAAAATAGCAGACGCAAAATTACATAAATTGCTGATAAAAGTAAGAAGAAAGCGAAACACAAAAAGAGAGAGAAGCCTTAACAACTATAATTTGGAAAATGCAAAAATCAGAGTAATAATAGTTCGTTGCCAGCACAATAAACCATTTTCATTTAACCCTCGTTGAACGCAAAGTATAAATTCAAAAACCAAGTTAAATAGCAAAATTTAAATAACTACGGTAAATCTAAACTTTAAAATCACAATTAAATCACTAATTCGAGAATTACGAGTAGAAATAACAATAAATAAATATCTAGATTTTGAAATCATATCTTAAAGCGCTAAATTTAAATCTAAACTCTAGAATTTCAATCGCTAAATACAGAATAGCATGCTTTAATAGCATACCCTTAAACTGGATTAAACTATCGTTCAAGAGCAAAAATATTAAATTAAAAGTTATCGGTCAAATTTTCTTCGTTTCCTCTCTATAGGTTGCCCAAAAAAATATTCGCAGTACCGTACTTAACCTTGTTTACTTAACACGGTTATAACTATATAAAGACGAATAAATTGAATTATTATGAAGTAACTTGACTGGGACTAAAACACACATGCCATGAATTAATAGGCTAAGGCAGTTACTTCATAATAATAATGCAATAGCAGAAGCAATCAAATTAAACGATCGTTCGCTTGAGCCGATCGCAGACCTAATTAACGTCCATTTTTTTTATTATTATTATAGACATCGGATTAGCGCGAAATGACGTACGAATCAAAATGTCAAAATCATTTTCGCCAACGCATTTTTCCTTCGCAACGAAAAAAACAAAATGTTTTGCCCAAAATTACAGGAAAAAAATACGAGCAACAATTAATTATCTCCTAGGGAAGCAACTTCGTACAAACATTAAATTTTATTACCGGCAGATCGAAATTAGATATTATTTTTTGTTATTGATTTTGTTTTTAAAAAATGTCGATCACATTAAAAATAAAAATACCTAAAAATTAATTTATATAAAAATGATCAAAATAAACTGTGCTCTTACTAACATTTCTAGAACCTTAGAAGTAGAATCTTGTTCAACCATTGGCAAGCTCAATGTTGTCTATGGTGAAAAAAAGACAAAAATATTAGCACTGTGTGGGTCTCTTATTTTGTGGCCTCAATTTACTCAAAATCGACTTGAAAGGGCGCTGTTTAAGATACCGTTGTTCAAAATTCAAAAGTGGGAACCGACCAAATGTGCATGGTTCCGAAACTGGTACTAAGAGTAGAGAATTAGTCTCCTTAAGTGAGTACCTTCCCTAGGTATCTATAGGGTGTTCGTTGGATGACCATAGTTTTGAAACATAAATAAATAGGTCGAATTTTAATGAAAATGAATGTTTTTTTAAATTTACATTAATTAACACCTCTCATTTAATAATAATAATTTTTTTTTTTAGAATATGATCTCTACAACTGAGTCGGCACGTATTAATGCGCTCAAGTAAATTTGCATTAATCCTATGGTAAACTACGGGTAGATATCGGCAGCTGCAGGCTGGAAGTCCGCAAAAGCTTAGCCGTCAAAGTGTGCGCGTGAGCACGTTTACGCCTGCCGACTCAGTTGTAGAGGCCATATTCCAAAAATTGTTTTTTATTATTAAAGGAGAGGTGTTAACTAATGTAAATATAAAAAAATAATTCATTTTCATTAAAATTCGACTGATTTATTCATGTTTCAAAACTATCGTCATCCAACGAACACCCTATACTTTGAACATCGCATTGCGTACAACGTTTTATTATAAGGTCTCATTTCTTTTATACTCGTACATATAAAAGTTTTTTATGATCATAAAAAAGTATGGAAATTAGTACGTACGCACTATCGGTTAAAATAATAGCGTAATTAACTGTGGTACATTGTGCAGATTTAATGTAATACATTGCGTTTCGTATTATTTTGTTTATATAAAAAAAAGATTCAAATCCAAAATTTTGAAAATTATTCAGAGGAAAAATATTAAGAGCATCAAAGGCGGTATTCATAGTAGTACCGGTATGTTATAAGTAATCCTTAAGCTATTTATTTATTCATTTTATCACTTAACAGAAATATTTCTGTTCTGCTTTTAAAAAAAAAACCTCTTATACTTGTAGAATAAATACCCTTATTGAATTACACGTATAACAAACGATTTCGAAGACGTATAACAGCAAATTCACTTATTTGCAATCAATTCCTTAAGCAAAAGCTTGTACGAGTTTTTATGAATAATAAAAAGCAACAAAACACATCTAGAAAAGTTTTGAACTGGTTTCTAAATGTCGTTACTGTCATCACATTTTATAAAGTTTTTTAAAATTAAGTTTGGAATCAAATTGATATTCACGCGTAGTAAAAAAAAAACCACAAGTTAACTTTTTGTTTATAATGAAATTCTGTTTCTCATTGATTATGACTAAAGTAAACTTGGAGACGCTACAAATTAGGTTTTTTGCACTTTTTCTCGACGTGCTTCGAATCGCTATTGACTTGGTATCAATTAAAAGAGATATTTTGCGACTCGCGACTACTGCAAAAAATCAATTTCGACTTAAAAATTCCGTTTGAAAAAGTTGCGTATGCCTACAAGAGTCCTCTGGTAAAAACAAATTATGCTGTCGTTCTGTTAAAAAGACGCATCTATTTTATTATTTTTATTTTTAAAAACCGCCTTTCAAGGTAAAATAAATGGACGATACAAAAGACGCGAAGTGTTTACCGGTGCTTCTAAAAACTCCATCTAAGCCAGTGTTTACTTCGTAAAGCCACATCTAAGCAAGTGCTTACTTCTTTAAACTTCATTTAAGTGAGTGTTTACTTCATTAAACTCCATTTTAGGAAATGTGTACTTCAAAATACTCCATCTAAGCGAGTGTTTACTTCTAAAAACGCATTTAAACGAGTGCTAACTTCATAAAACTTTAACGCAAACAAAAAAGTCTCCATAACAAAACGCAAGGAACCTAAAATAATAATCCTATTCTAGGTTTACGAAACAATTAAACTTATGTTTTAACACGAGTCAATGTACCAAGACCATTCTTCCAACAGATGTATTCAGCTGCCAATTTATAGTGTACCGGTACTGTAAGTGTAAACAAGGGCGGGAACTAAAGCGGAAGTTCCAATACTACGTAGTATTTTATATGTGCAGTACAGTAAAAACCCTTTAATCCGGCTTTCTTTTATCCGGCAGATTCTGTTTTACGGCAAACGATATTTCACTGAAACTGTCGATCAAAATGATGAAGAAATTGGCTTAATATGGACAAATAGACTTCAGAAAATAATTAATCATAGTATATTTTAATATCTATTATTTTATATTTGGTACTGTATTTTTTAATAAAAAATACCCATTTTCCCATACATATTGTATGGGTTCTGTTATCCGGCTAATCCGTTTGAGCTGCGGTTCCGTGCCTGTCGGATTAAAGAGTTTTTACTGTACAGTATATATTTTTAGCTGGAAACAATTTCTAGAAATCGATTTGAGGGAATTAATTCATAGAAAGTCCTAAACCAAAAAAAAAAAAAAAAATACAGTAATAATAATAATTCCTGTGGAATAGAAATTCGACATTTGAAGTCAATCAGACTTTTACCGCTTAAATAAAAAAAAAGCGTAATTGGACCTTTTTCCTCGTTCTAAATACGTGCTCGAAATAGAAAATACTGTAGAAATAATAAAAAAAAAAAACGATACGAAGCCAAATAAAATTTATTGAAATTACAAAAAAAAAATGCTATTAAAAATCAACGAATAAAAAATATTCAATTTTCTTGTCGTTCATCTTTCTACTAAATCTATTCCCAAAAGACATTATTTCACAATAATAAAATAGGAAAATAGAAAAAAAAAACCAATTGTAAAAATAGGAAATAAAAAAAAGTATTAAAAAGTTAACAGTGATTTTTATAATCCTATATCTTTCTTTCTGCGAGTGTAGAATTTCATCTTTGATTAAGCTTTTTATAACCTCCATTTTTATTCAGCTAATAAAAAAAAACCTTAATAACATTTAAAAAATGTAAATACAGTAAAACTACTCCTCCAGAGGCTCTCTCAGCACTAATCCGGCAAGAAAGTCTCCCGTTGTACTATACAATGGCTTTTCTAGTAATGCAGTACCGGTACTTGCATTCACTCGTATTAAACAATATTAATTATCATTGTAAAACTTAATACAGTATTTATTAAAAAGTAGCAGTTGCTAACATATTGACCCCAGGGCTGTATTTCATAATGAATTTTTACTAATATTACTAGCGTTTTGTTCAACGTAATTTGACCTTAACAATCAAAACCTAATACTGACTATTAGGGCCAAAATGCATTGAACAAAACGCTAGTAATATTAGAAAAAGCTCATTATGAAATGGGGCCCTGGAATCATATTTATTGGCCGTATCGTTTTGCCAATGATTAAAGTTTTTGAGTTAACTTATTATAATTTTTGCGCTTCATTCTGTGTTTAAAATAATATTATCTTATAATAATATTATTAATATAATATATAATAATATTATTATAATGATATTATTAAAATAATATTATCAGCGCATGCGCAAATAACTTTTGTCTAATCATATAAAGCTTCTATAATGTTGTATAACTTTTACGTTTTACAAACAAAATGTAATTAACATTTTTAAAGCACTTTTACCCTATAAAAAACATCATAATCCTTAATAACAATCAATAAAATCGAACGCCGACAAATGTAATGCAACAATTTTAATTTTAAATAAAGAACTAATTTGTACATCAAACAGCAATTGACAACAAATTTTGGAAATGTAAATTTACCCCCGAGGCAATAAATACATTGACTCGTTCAATTCAATAGCAGAGAAATATCCAAGCAGAAAATTTGCGCAACTTCCTTTTTTTTTATTGTAAACTGCATTATAATATAATATTCCTATGCGTTTTAAATAATAATTTCAGAAATAAATTCCACGTAGATAAATTTACCTTTTTTATTTTTGGTACCGTACTACCCTTTTTTACGCCGTATAACACAGTTCAAAGCCTTCGATTTCAAATAATAAATCCGGAACATTTTATTCATTATTCATTTTTTAAAATCTTACATTAATAATTTACTGCCTAAAATTTGTCATTCTCAATCCATCACCCACATCTCTGGCTTTGCGTTCGCCATAAAAGACGCGTAGGAAAGCATGTAAAAATGAAAGTTACTACTATTTTCTATCAACAAATTTCCCTTTTCCACTCGTTAATATCATGCGAAAAAAAACCACATATATTAATAAAAAATATAAGCTATAAAAATCCACTTTTTTCAGTATACATGGCAAAGTAGATGCCAAGGGAAGTTGCAAAAAGTAGCACCATGTACGGTCGGTCATCTTTTTCTCCATGTGGTCTATTGTAGCAAAAAACAAAATTCTGGCTTTTTGAGTTTTTGAAGCAAAAAGGCTTTTTTTAAAGCCCAAATCCTTCCGAATCTCCAAATTAAAAATTAAAATTAAGCCAATTAGATCAAAATTTAAATGTGCATGCTTGCACTTTTAGGGCACAGAATTGTTACTAAGAGTAGGGAAGGAGTCTCTTTCGGTATGTAACTTCTCTGTACATTTACAGTAGAGCGTCGCTATTTCGGACGTCAAAAATCCGGAGCGTCGATAATCCGGATTCAATAAATTCTGGATTATCGACGGTTCGAACCACTACTGCTGTTAATTTACCTTGATAATTTTTTTTTAAAAAGAGGCTCAAAAACTGTTTTATTTACCATAGGTTTCACTTCTGTAACCATCACAGTGAATTGTGGTCAACTATGACGTCAACTGACCCTTTTACCATTAATTTAAAAAATCCGGACAAAACGATAATCCGGATGGGGTCTGGTTTAATTAGTCCGGAATAGCGACGATCCACTGTATTTTAAAAGTGCTAGCCTTGATTTCAACCCTCGTAATTAATGCAAAGTTTAATTAAAACAGTCTCATTACTTTTACGTTACACCAAGTGCACAATAAAATATTTCCGGATTGAAGAAAATTTCAGTCTTCAATGGTGTACAATGAAAATTGCAGCATAGCAAAACTTTTTAATACGGCCCTAATTTCAGTACAGGAATAACTTCGAATAATGGCGCAATTGGGGCTGCACCCATACCGTTAAGTGAAACTCCATAGGCTGCAATGCAGTTTCAATTGCGCGTTTCCTTCTGGACAACACTGAGTACAATAGAAGTTAGGAACGTGGATGGAGATAGAAGAGCGCTATTATTTCGAAATACTGGAGGAGACAATGAATGCAAAAAGGATGTCCAACACAAGCCATCCGAAACAGCTGACCAAAACAAACTAAACAAAGAGGTACCGGATGCCACCCTCACGGAAGAAAGTAACAATGCGCCGAAATGCTACCCATGCTTCATAAGAGGCAAGATAAACATGCTCACGTACCACCAAATTGAATGCTACGCCCAAATCGGCAGCCACTGGGCCAAAAAACGCCTTGAACAAATCTCGGCCAACCACGACGACTCTTTCCAGACGGTAGAGAACAAAAAACGCAACCGCCAGCTAACTGTACAAGGCGACGGCGAAGCACTTATCTTTGGGCGGCCGAGCCCACCTGAAAATCGGTTTGCCGTCTACGGCCTTCCCCACTACGCCACCCCGGAAATGCTAAGTGACCACCTTAAACGAAAAAACATTTCCATCTCCACATGCTACCGATTTCCCACCCTCTCTGGCTCGCAATCCGCGGCTGTTTTTCT
>JAQGAY010000232.1:0-36419 GCA_034698085.1 Polydesmus angustus | reverse complement strand
ATTTCTCGTGTAAAAAGAGGATGAAATTTTATTTTGAAACCGTGTTATTTCAAATTCGTGTAAAAAAAATCCGTGTATTTACCGGGTGTACTGTATAATACAGTATTTAGTATTTTCTTTTGCCAAATTAATAATATTTTGGTGACAGGCCCAAACCTTTGATGCAATCAATAGTTTCCGCAAATAATTTTTTCAAATTTTAAAAAGATTTAAGTTTGCGATCAAATGTACCTATGAAACTTCTTGCTCGTCCCTCGTACACCTTTAGTACACTTTACGAGGAACCAGGCAGGCAGCTAGAGTTTACGACTGATGAAATAAACTACGTTTACCACCTGCTCCCCTTGCTTAACATACGTTTCCACTTTTCTCTCCATATGATATCACACGTAACTCTAGGCAATGACATACCCGGTAGACCTTCTCTTACCTGCTGTACTGTATAAAAACATACCGTTTTGCTTACATTATACAGCGGTACCAGTAGTCGTAAATCTGTGCTGTTTCGAATTTTATTTTCAATTTTGCTTGTCTTGCACACGTGCTGATGCAGTTTAATTATAGAATTGAGGTGATGGTTTTGGAGTCGGCAGTCGATTGTGAAATTTTAAATGAATATAGGGGTGCGAAATTTCAAACTTGTACTCGTAGTTTACTAATTGGAGCAGAAACACTAAAAGCCTTTAGTTTTGCTTCGTTAAGAATTAGAAAAGTTGCGTGGACTGTTCTTGTTTTTTGCATCTTTAAATTTACAGTTCTTTCGAAAGAATTCTTGGGTTCTGGTTGGAGTCGGTTTACGTTTTAATTCGTTTCACTACCAATTTTCGCGAGCGCAGGAGATTTCTAGAAGAAAAAAAAAAAGAGTTTTTAATTTAAGTTTAAAGCTATTAAGTCGAGGAAATCAGTTTCTTTCAGCTGCATTTTCACTTGGAATTGGATACTAGTAACGGTTAGTTCTTATTTACAGTAGTTTAGCTTTCTATGGCTCCCAGCAAAATTATAGACGTTTGTAATACTTCTGCTAAAAGAACTGCAGTATCCTGTAGCCTTCATATCAATAAACTGCCGCATCAAATTACAGCGAAATGATTTACAACCATAATTTGGTTAAAAAGGGGTTTTTTATATTTTATTTTTAGTTTTGCGTCGCAGATACAATTACAGTACGTTGGTTGAAAACATGATCATTTAGTTAATTTAATTTAAAATTTAAATTTTTGTAATTACAAATGCGACGAATTGAGGATGGAACTACCTTTCCTACAGTAGGCCTACATGACATGTAT
This sequence comes from Polydesmus angustus, assembly GCA_034698085.1. Lineage (NCBI taxonomy): Eukaryota > Metazoa > Arthropoda > Diplopoda > Polydesmida > Polydesmidae > Polydesmus > Polydesmus angustus. The sequence goes on along the minus strand of JAQGAY010000232.1, from coordinate 35,133 downwards.
TTCAGTCGAAATTCGAATGGGTTGAACTGCATTCTGTACATGTACATGATGTATGTAAGTTTGTGAAACCTTTGATTTTACAACTGCGATTGCATTACGGTAGATGCATTTGCGATTGAAATGATTATACAGTAGTGTAGATTCTGTAGAATATTAAATTTGAAGGCAGTTATTTTTATTTTTTTTTTTTTTTCATATTCTCACGGCAATTCAACAGCTGTTAGCGTTTATTTGTAGCTTTTTAAGTTTTTACTTTTCTGGTATGATAATTGAAGGATTTTCGTCGTGTTATCAATTGAATAAAATCTCATTCCCCTTCTCCCATCTTTCAGTGAAGTGTAGTCTATTGTTTATTGTTTTTAATAGAACTGAATAGAGGAATAATTATTCGTCGAAAAGGTCAAGGTTGAGACCTCTAGGTTTATCTCTTAATTATTATTTTACAATGCAAAAATATTTCAAGTATGCAAAGTAAATCTTCTTATAACAAAACGCGTTGTTAGTAAAAATTTTTAGTTTGTAAAGACTAAAGAATAATTATTATTAGATAAACTTAAGCCTAGTAATTAGTAGACAAAAGCAACAGGAAAACCATCAATATTTTTCTTTGGTTTTGTTTTTGTGGCTCCAGCTGCTAGGTTATTTTTGTTAACATTTTCATATACAGTATTTGAAAATATTAATTAAATGTTTACTGTTGAGTTTTTTATTTTCGTTTATGATGGACTGTTTTGATCAAAGTTTCAACCTGGTGCTCTGTATATCACATGCTCTTTTTTAATGAGGTCTTTAATGAGGCGACGCAGAACTTTTTTTTCGTGTGTTTTCAATTTAAAAGTATTAATTGAACAGAAGTCGTGTGATTCGATCCAGCTCGTGCTGGACTTAGCTATTAATTTTATTTAGTTACACCACTCAAAAATCTTTTTTTTTTTTTTTAAATTTTTATTACGATCGTTTTTGACGTCACAATATTGTGGTTGACGTAATAGCGAAGACACCGCAATAACTTCTGTTCATCTTCCCTGAATTATTACAGTATATTGGCGCATTTTGATAAGAAGATACTTGTTTTCCAATGGCACTGGTAACCGTATCAGGTTTGAGTGACGTCAAACATCGTTTGATATTAATAAAATAATGGGTAATTGATGTCTTCGCTATTATTTAATTTTGTCTTTTAATTTTTTTTTTTTTTTGTCAGTGAATGAGGAAATTATTTTCATTCAGCTTAAATTGTAATCTCAATTTGCTTCCTCTTGCAATATTTTATTTTTAATTATTTAGCAATCTTATTTAATATCTCTCGTAATTAACACTCAATTTTATTTTACATAATTAATTCTTGGAAACAGTCTTATGCCGTAATTCCACTACCGGTATGCCATTCGACACTACCTTCCTGCTCAGCTTATGCCGAGAAAAATGTAGATCCCCTTAAAATATAGCCTAGAAAAACGCATTGCTTTCACTGTAGTTTACACATTTTAAAAACAATAAAGCAATTTTAATTTGATGTGTGTCAACACTCACAAACCTCTTGTAAATTATTACGAATACGACTTTAATTAATAATATGTACTGTGTATCTAAAATTAAATTTCAGAATTTAATTCTTTTCAGAGAATTAATGATAACCTTGTTAGAAGATATTAATACAATATAAATTGTTTTATACAGAGGAATAAAGCAACAGTCACACATCGCGAGTACTTTCTAATTATTCGACAAACATTAAAGCTCGTTAAAAGTCGAGTTTCTATTACATGTATGTGAGAATAAATACGAGTTATTTGTATCTCATCAAAAATCACTGATTGCAGCGAACGCCTTTTCTTTTGGTGTCTGTGGACAAATATTTGAGATGAGATTTCGAAACATTAAGTAGACTCAGTGGACTGAGCAGTAGAGTGACAGTGGTGAAGATATCTTCAATTGGGGAAATTAGCAGCTACTGTTTGCGCCTTCAAATCACCTATTCACGTATTGTGAGCGCCTGCTGTTTGGGTTTTTAAAAGGCAGGTGAGCTGAAACGGTGCACTGTTAGATTAGATAGCTCCGGGGGGAATAAGGGGGGAGAGGGCGAGGTTAGGGATTTTAACAGTGGTTGAAGAGAGAGGGGTGAGACGCAGACGGCACGCGTAAATACTACCACGTGCTAAAGTGTCTTTTCTATTTTTTTTTTTCTCCTTCAATTTGCAGCACCTGCCATTTCTTTTACAACATGTTAAGGCGCGTGCACACTGAAGCTGAACAATATTGCTATTATTTTAGGGATTTCAAAAAATGATTTACTTTTTGAGCTTTAATTTCAGATTAAAATATTTTTTGTAATTGCGTTTTCTAAATTATTTATACCCAAAACTACGGTATATATTGCATAACTTGCAGTTTTGCATAGTAAGTTTTACGCGTCAATAAAAACTTTGCAACTGCAAGTTTTGTGTGTTTTAATTATTTTAATCGTGGAGAAACTTTAGATGTTGTGAGATTTATTTTGCATAATTTTAAAATTGGCTTAAAGCAAAATTAATGTTGAAAAACATTATAATTTTTAAGTCTAGATGGGTCTGATCCTCATAGGTGTTTAGAGGGGAGTTGGAGGAGGGTAAAAAAAATCCTCGGGAGGGAATGATGGGTCTTTTTTATATTGTGTTTGGTTTTGGTCGGTAGCGCTCAACACCTGCCGTCTTGTAATCGGAAGCTCTGATTGGCTGTTGGGAATTTTATTTAAGACGTTGAGGGAGAATTTAAAAGAAAACCGGTACATGTTTTTGATCAGAACTGGGTCCCTTCTCGGGCTTTATAATTCGTATTGTGCGTGCAGTGCTCTCATTCGATCGGAGTTATTCGCAACGGAAAGACCAGTATTTCTTCTCTGTCGCGTTTCGTGTTGGGTGTTTTTCGTTTCAAACTTTGTTGTTGTCGTCGTTTGATAGTGGAAAATTTCGAGCGAGTGTAATATCGCGAATTTATTACTGTATAAATTTTTTAATCTTCAACCATGCTCATCTGTTTGTCGGGTTTTCTCTTGAGGTCAGCTATGACGTTGATGATTGTTTTTTATTTCTAACTTTTAAGTTGATACGAAACATGCGTGTAATTTTATTAAGACTTTTATTGATGTTTTTTTATTTTTTTTATTTTATAGTTCTGCGCCGCAGAAGTCGACAAGTGAACGTGTGACGTGTGGAGGTCCGGGTCCGCAGCCGCCTCCCCTTAAACAGCAGCACAAGTCATATTCGGTCGGGTCGCAATTGGCTCTGTACAACCTCAGCAACCAGTCGACGCCTAATCACTTCCCTACACATTCGCCGCTCTTGCAGAACCAGAGGCACAAACAGAGAAACTTTGCCAACGGACAAAGTATTGTATGTCATCGACGGTTACCTTGTCGGACAACAGAAGATATCATCAAATCCACTCGTCTGCCTAACGGGTAAAACACTACTTTTCAATAGTACATGTATTTCTAATATTATTATGTCACGGTGAAAAAATTTATTAACTTTCTATAAGCTTTTTACGAGAAAAAAAAATTATTTAACAAATTCAGAATTTAAATAAAGTGACTATGAATTTTTTTTTTAGCCTTATTTTTTAAAAACAAATTTTTTAATCAACTTTTATTTTACAAAATTATTGTTATTTGTTTATGTTGGACACGTGCGACATTTTATTGCATAATTTTTGTTGTTCTACAAAATATTCCACCTTATTCAACTTTTTTTTTTTTTTACTTTTCACCTTTTAAGGAAAAATTTTCTTTAACATAATTTTACGAACACCTTTACGTTTTATATTAAGCAACTTTAAAGCGGTCGACAAGTGATTGACATAAAGAAACGCGCGCGTAAATTAACATTTTAGAATGCGATTTGTTTCTCCGTACGTGAGAAAATGTCGAAATAATTTATTGTTCAATCTGTTTATACATTTTTTTTAATATTTTTTTTTTAGGTACGAGTTAAGTCAAGATCTTTTAGATAAACAGGTCGAGGTTTTAGAACGTAAATACGGTGGGCAGACACGAGCTGGACATGCTGCTCTTACCATTCAACGGGCGTTTCGAAAATACTGCATGGTGAGGAAGTTCGAGGATATAACCAATGCCAAATCGGAAAAACGCTTGTCCAGGCGGTTTAACGGAAGTGAAGTTGCGGGAACGAACGGTTCGGTCGTTGCAGCAAATTCTGGGGGCCAGTCCTCTCACTCTACAATGGCTCCCGCGCAGGAGAATATGTTACCTAGCAGAGCTCAATTACAACAGAATTATGCCGCGTTGTGTCACGAATTGAACGAAACTTTTGAAACTACTGGAACTGGAAACGGGCGTCCTCCAAGGCCAGTGCGTTCTTTAAGTTTAAGGGAAAAGAGACAATCTTCACCTATTTCTTCGCTATCATCTTCGGGTTCAGACGCTTCTTCTATTAGAAGCCGCCATTCGAACTCTTCGCCGCATTGTTTGCGAACAGACGAAGATGCGGCTAGTGGACATACTAATAATTCGGAATCTGACTATTCGGACGTGGGTGGAATGACTGAGGATTTGACTAGCACCTATTGTCAAGCTTCGGCACCTACACACCTTTCATTCGCTCACAGTCATTACCAGCCTGGAGGAAGGCAAAATGGAATATCTCCACTCATAACTCACGCAATGGAAATGACCATGTCGCCTTTTTCACCCACCGAAATGGATCCAGTCACTGTTAGTCAATTTTAATAGCTGATTGTGTGGTTAATAGCGAATTTTAATTTAATTTGATTTTATTAAACAGGGCATTTGCGGAACTGATCGCATGTTGGATCACATGATGAGCGGTGGGCATTTGAATCCCAATATGGACGGATCGAGGAGAAACTCTGCACCTCAAACCAGTGAAAGCAATAAGAAAAAAATTCCTCCCGAGATCCCAAAACGGGTCTCTTCCATTACTTCCTGTCGCAGTCACGATGGCTCCAAATGTAACGGAGATTTGATACGGTCTCCCGACGGTGGAAGTTTATCCAGCGTCCAATCTTCCGGCAGTGAAAGTAGTTTAACTGGCTCCGGAAGTGATCGAGCCACACCGGCAGGAAAACCGATAGATGAATTTAATATTAAACATTCTGATGCAACTAATTCAATCGTAATTTAATTTGATGAATATGCAATTAAATTTTAATTTGACAAAAATTTTTTTTAATAATTTTTAGCTTTCAAGTGAACATTATCATCATTCACTATTGGCCGAAGATAAACGTTTGAGTAACATTTCGGAAAATAGTGAAGATAGTTTTGAAGGGCCTGGGTATTGTAGCTCAATGTTAAATGCAGGCGGGTTTCGCGTTCCTGTCATGAGGACACCTTGCGGAACACCCGTTCCAGGATCTCAGGGATATTATAAAGTTTCAGAAGTTGTTCGTAAGAGACAATATCGTGTCGGTCTCAATTTATTTAATAAGTAAGTCGAAACTTGCTATTTTATAAGGAATTTTACTTATTTTTGACTATTTTAGAAAACCTGAGAAAGGAATTCAATACCTAATTCAGCGTGCCTTTTTGGAAAATACTCCACAGACAGTGGCTAGATTTCTTATTTCGAGGAAAGGTTTGAGTAAGCAGATGATTGGCGAATATATGGGAAACTTGCAAAATTCTTTCAATATGGAGGTTTTAGAGTAAGTCCGAGTAATTGAATTTTACTGTCATTACTCATTTACTGTTTTTTTTTAACATGGAATTATTTTATTTCAGATGTTTTGCTACCGAGATTGATTTAGCTGGTATGCAGGTGGATGTCGCTCTAAGAAAGTTCCAAACGTATTTTCGAATGCCCGTAAGTTTTAAAATTGTTAAACAAATGAATTGTAAAATTAATGCGATTAATTTTAGGGTGAAGCTCAAAAAATTGAACGTTTGGTGGAAGTGTTTAGTAGCCGTTACTGTGATTGCAATCGTGATATAGTTTCAAGGTTCCATAATCCCGACACAATATTCATCTTGGCCTTTGCCATCATTATGCTAAACACCGATTTACACACGCCTAATATGAAGCCAGAAAAAAGAATGAAGCCCGAAGACTTTGTTCGAAACCTTAGAGGTGTTGACGATGGGATGGATATTGATATTAATATGCTTTTGGGAATTTACGAGAGGATTAAATCCAACGAGTTTCGACCTGGTTCTGATCACGTTACTCAAGTCATGAAAGTTCAGCAAACTATTGTGGGAAAGAAACCGGTAATTTCAATTTGCATGCGAAAATAATGTTCCCTGAATTAATTATTTCCTTTTGTTATGTTTTTGGTTAGTCATTAGCTCTGCCTCATCGCAGGCTCGTCTGCTATTGTCGTCTATACGAAGTTCACGATATCCATAAAAAGGAACGACAAGGTGTGCACCAGCGCGAGGTGTTTTTATTCAACGATCTCCTAGTTGTTACTAAAATATTCAGCAAGAAGAAAAACGGAGTCACGTACACCTTCAGGCAGTCATTTCCTTTATGCGGTTTACATGTTTCAGTATTCGAAGTTTCACGTAAGTAATAGAATATAAGCGAAAGTTTTTTGAATTAAGTACATGTAATGATTTATAACCAATTGCTTTTGAATCTTAATATAGATTATCCTCATGGAATACACTTATCTCAGAAAGTTGATGGAAAAGTAGCTTTGATTTTTAATGCCAGAAATGAACATGACCGATCAAAATTTGTGGAAGATCTCAAAGAATCGATATTAGAAGTGAGTCGACAGAGGTTTTTTTAATAAATAAGCGTTACTAAATTTAAAAATTGTTGTTTTTAGATGGACGAGATGGAAAATTTAAGAATTGAGAATGAATTGGAAAAGCAAAAGTTGGTTAGAAATCGAACTTCGGAAAATCGAGATTCAGGAGTAGCCGATATGGAAATACCTTCAATTAACTCAACTGCATCCTCGGATGAGAAAACGGTACTCGAAAACGGGGGTGAAAGTTTACACAGAATTATTGGCAATAACCTTAAGCGGTCAACGCTTTCTAATTCTCTTTTAGACATTCACGAACCAAGTAGGTAACAAATTTATGCAATTAATTAAGTCCTGTAAATAAAATGTTTAATTTTTAAAAATAGATGATAAACCACAAAGACGTGGAAGTGCGGGTTCGTTAGATAGCGGAATGGTAAATATATCTTTTTTTCTTTCACTGTCTTGTATAGGCTACTAATATTTATTTACTTGGATTTTCTAGTCGGTTTCTTTTCAATCATCAGCTGCTAGTTTAGGCAGCAGAGATTCGTCTCCCCATCAAGGTCAAGTCAACGGAAAATTGTCTGGACAGAAAAACGCAAAAATAACAATCTCTGGATCATCCGGACCGTCTTCCTCATCTCTCACCTCTAATCCTAGCTTCTTAGGTGGGCTCTTTGGAAAGAAAGGTAGAAATCAATCTCGAACCAACGTTAAAGTAGCTAATAATACTAACGATTCCACAGAAGTTTAACGTTAAATATTGAAAAAGTGGACGAGTAAAGTTAAAGTGTTAAACAAATCTAGTCGTAAAATAAATGGGTTAATTCGATACCAAAAATAAAATGAATACCGCGTGAGCTGCTCAATATGCGCATGTTTTTTGTAAGAGTTATATAAATATAATGTAAATATTGTATGTTTGATTATTATAATGGACTTACTTTGTGAAGACAAGAGTTGTATAATGATTAACCGTAAATGACATCTAAATTTAATTTTTTTTAATTTCAAATGAAACTGAAAAGATTTAATTATCGAAACAGACTTAACAAGCTCGATTTTACACATAGTTGGGCCGCTTTCAGTTTTTATTTTTCTATTAATTTAATTTTAATCTAATTTTTTTTGTTGCTTAAAATGTTAATAATATTATGATTGTTATTATTGAGATGTGAAGCGCGTGAAATATTTCACAGCTGTTGTTGCCCAGCTCAGCTTTAAAAAGTTTGGTCATATTTACTTTTTCAGTTTCCAATGACTGATATCATAAAATTTGTATTATAGTTCATTATCAATTATTTCACGTGTTGGATAATTGGTTTCATTATCATCTAAGATATAGATAATTACAAATATTTTTAAATAATTATACAGTATATATTATATAGCTTATTTAGTTTGACATTTAAGATTTATTTTAAATTATTTTTTATGGTTGCAGTATGTTTAACTATTAACTAATTGATTATTACAAAGAACTTATTTTAAGAAATTATTACAAAAATGACTTGTCGAGTGAGTGCTTTGATTTTACAGTATTTCGAATTGAATATTTTCATTATACAGTGATTTTATAGCTTGAATTATACCGGTAATTGGCTTGCATTTATAATACGGTATTGCTTCGATATGTATTGCCAAATACGCGACAATTCAATCCGTTGTATAAACCCAATTAAAATTAACCATTAAAAAAAATTAGACATTTTTTTTCCCCCTAGTAATTATCAATTTTTTAATCAAATTTGCGTACTGCATCTTCAGGCTGAAGACTCGTATTTCCTGGTGTAAATAAATAGTAAAAAAAATAATGTATATAAGAAATTCTGTACATAAATATATAACATTTCTGAAAAATCGTATTAATTGAGATTATGCAAATTATTTGAGTCATCAGAATATATTAGAAAATTATTAAAAAATTGCTTATTTTGCACTATTTTAAATTAAATAATTTTTCTTTTTTGCTAATTTGTTGATGGAAGAATAATTAGTAAATAAAAAATAGTGGTATTAATTTTTGAACATTTGGCGCTGAGCGAATTATAACGTAATGCTAGTCTTCAGTTAAATTTAGTAAAAGAATTTTAACTTTGGTTAAATGACGTTTACAATAAAATAAAAAAAAAAAATGAACGGTATTTTTCGATTCGATACTTTGAGGATGTTTTGAGTGTGTTTATATTCATTGTGAGTGGCAACTAGACATACCATAACGTTTTTATTGTAAATTTAAATGTTCTGTGTTATTGTTCTTTGTAATGATATCGACTTCAAACGTACCGTATAGAAAATGTATAGTCTAATTTTCGAAAAACTTTAACTGTTCAAAGAAATCAATTTCTTGCTGTCTATATAGGATAAATTAAATCAATATAGCATAAATTTGCAATTTATTAATTTATTTTAAAAGGTCTCGAGATTATTCATAATTTTTTAACTGTATTAATTTTTGTGCGTGTCGTACGTTCAATGTACAACGACGGTTAAACAGCATTGCACAAGTTCAGATATCTTTGCAAATAGTAAACAACCAAAATATTCAAAAAAAAAAAAAAAAAAATAAGGATTTTTAACTTTAGCCCCTGTTACTAAGTATCCCGGGTTGACAAAGAGGTCCCCACTTTACGCGATCGATTATTGGGAAAAAATGTAAACAAATCATGGGTAGACACTGGTTCGATTACCATGAAACCAAGAGAATTAAAAGCTCACAAAGTGCAAAAGTGCGTTTTCCTAATCTTTAATTTTCGTAAATCAATTTGAAGTATAAAAGTGTGGACAAAAATTTAAGAAGTGATTTACTTTAAAATTGTTTCCGTGTTGATCGCTGTGTGTAATATTTCTCTTTGGGTCAACTTTTGACGAAAAATAATGGACAATAGTGTCAACAGACCGAGAGTCACCGTTACGTAATTTAAGTAAGTTCACTTTTTTTTAATCTTGCCTATTTGCATAATAATTATGTTCGAAAAGCATAGGGGACGTATATTTTAATAATCGATAAATATTTTGTTAACTGAAACGAGAACTCTTCAACTCTTAAAAAACCAAGTTTGGGGCTGATCGGCCAAGAATTTAAAAATGAATGTAATGGGTTTTCGTCATCATCATCATTTTCTAGTTTCGTAATTTGTAAAAATCTTTCCGAATGACGTTAATTGATATTTTATTAATTTTGTTCGCTCCGTAGTAAAACATTTATTTTTTTTTTGATTTTGAGAGGGCAGTATAATAATTCGGTAACAATAACTGCCTGGTTCTTTTGGGCTTAGACCATTTGTTCAGTTTCGCACGAGCTGAAACTACGTTCGCCTTGAGGGAAATTTCCAGATTTTTATTTCGGTTATTATTGTGTAAACTGTTTTATGTCTTTAGGCTCAAGACACGCGAAACTAATTTATTTATTTATTACGATTTTATTGCGCCCGTAATTGACAAATTCGTAAATAAATAAAAAATAATACTTTGCTTCGATGAACGTTTTAGATTTTATCGACCTCAGACTACACAAATAATATAATTTTATAAAGTAGCCTACAAAGTTGAACAAGTACATGTAGTTCTATAAAAAAAATACCCGGTAGTCGTTTGATGAAAATGAAATGTTAGCCGTCTTTTTTAATTTTCGTAAAAAGTCTGATTAACTTGAGCATCAACAGTTACTTTATGAACATTTTTTAAGTGAGTTTTCAGATTCCAATTATTCCAAGTTCCAAACGAGCAAAAGGTGCACTTATGCGTCTTCGGCCCGTTAGAGTGTTTATTTATCATATGTTTTTTTAAAGAACCTTTGGTAACGCTATCTCCGCACACTTCACACTTGACTATGTTCGGCACGTGAGTTTCATAATGCGCGCGCAAAATATTCGCAAAACTAAATTGCTTGCCGCACATTTCGCAAATGTAGGGCTTGATTTTCGAATGTTTTCCCTGAACGTGCACTTTTAAATTATTACTGTAACGAAATTTGACCCCGCATTGCTCGCAAACGAAACGCTTTTCCCAATGCACTGTGTAAATGTGCTTTCTCAAAAATTCCTTGGCATAAAACGCTTTTGGACACTGGGGGCACTGGAAATTTTTAAGAGCAGGGTTGCCTTCAAGATCCACTCGATGTTTGGAAATCATGTGCAACGCGAAGTATTTGTTATTCTTAAAATTATTTGTGTACGAGCAAAATTTACACGCATATTTCGGTTCAGTTGTTTTACGAGTTTCACTCTCAGCAATCGACTCGGAGTTCGAACGGGGTTCTGGTGTCTGTTCTCCGTCATTTGAATCCGATTGCATTTCATGTTCGTACTCATCATCATTTGAATCCGATTGCGCTTCAGGTTCCTGCTCTTCATCATCATTTGAACTCTCTTCCGATTGAGTTTCTTGTATTAAATCGCTTTCTTTCCCGATGTTTTTATTTTCTACGTTATTATTTACCTGAGCTTTTTCCTTCTCGTTCTTAGACGATGAAATGCGTCGTATTCTTTTACTGGAACGAGTTGGTAAATGAGCTGCTTGATTTCGGCTGTTTAAAAAAGCAGTGATAATGTTGAATAGGTCTTGGAAGCCGATTAAATGGCTGAGTTCTTTGAGAGAAACCAGTCTGCTCTCGTCCACGTCGATTTGGCCGCTGTAGATGAAATCCAACAGCTGATGAACATCCTCCTCGCTCAATGAAGACTGTTCGCCCAAAATTAATGTCGTTTTCTCTTGACTTTTCACTCGAGAACAGAACATGGCTAATATTAAATGGTGGGCTTTGATATAGGAACCGTTGATGGACAGTTCGAAATCGGTTTTGAAGTTTTCCTTGAACAACTTCAGTAACCCTGATGCCACAGCGTTCGCGTGATTTGGCCACTTTAGAAGGAATTTCATCCTCGATACAGTACCAGGATTTAATTAAACCTATTCACAATCGTTATCGATAGTCGAAATGGTATTGAATAATAAAAAAATAAAATTTAAAATTAAATATTGCAGGTTTTTACCGTAATGATCTGGCGGGCATCTGAATGTTTTGCAAATTTTAGCAGACGTTTCGTGTGCTTCCGTATGCTGAAGTCTTCTTCCGGTAGAACCTATACAGGGCGTTTCAAAATAATGATGTTGTACCCACATACTGTAGCAAAAAAAAAATAATTAAGAAATTAAGAAATTTCAGAGCTAGGATGCTACTTCAAACAGATGGAATATTAACAGATGCAAAGCAAAGTCTGTGTATATTTCTAAGTCTGGGTGTATTTTTGTTTCTTGTGGTCCTTCAATTTTTTTTTTTTCATTTTTGCATCAACTTTCGGCCTGATTCATGCCAACTGGATTAATTACATTTTTCAAGAAAATTTAATATTGAAATAAAAATGATGTAAATTGAATGAATTACTTTCTCTTTCCCGTGATTGCAAAAGTTAAAATTAGTTCTTCACGTAGTATCGTAATAATCATTAAATGAGCAATTTTTTTTTTAATATTATTGTCCACCTCAAATAATTTTTCGAGTTTTACGTAGACAATTTTTTTAAAAAAACAAACAAATTCAAGACCAATAATTTTTCAATGTTTAAATCAAATTTAATAGATTCAAATTAAATCATATCATAATGCAAACTGTACAAAAAAAAAAATTTAAGCTGTCAAATATAATTCATATTTCCATCTCGGGATTGTACGGGTTTGAGTCGTTAAATTGAATCTTATGCACGTTTTTTAAATGAATTTTAAGGTTCCAGTTTTTCCAAGTTCCAAACGAGCATAAAGTACATTGATGCGGTTTAGGTTCGCTCGAGTGTTTCACTTTCATGTGTTTCCGTATATAGCTTTCCCTGAAACTCTCCCCGCACACTTCGCAATTGGCCATGGTGCCCAAATGAGACTTATTATGTTCGCGCAAATTATGCGGGTGTTTAAATCGGCTACCGCACGTCTCGCACATGTAGGGTTTCACGTTGGAATGAATTCCATTATTATGGATTTCCAAATTGGATTTGGAGGGAAACCTTTTGCCGCACAGATCGCAAACGAAACGTTTTTCATCGTGCACTTTCATAATGTGCAACTTGACGTGTTGGTTGGTGTAGAATAGTTTCGGACACTGCGGGCACTTGACACTTTTCGTGATGGGATTTCCTTCCAGATTTACTCGATGCTTATTAATCATATGCAGTAACATATTGCTACGAAGTCTGGTTTTAAAAGTGCAACGTTGGCACTCGTAATTAATTTTTTTTTTAAGCGTAGCTTTTGCATTGACGTTTGATTGAGAATTCATACCATTCACGACCTGGCACGAATCTTCTGATTTTTCCTCAGTTATTGCAGCTTCTGGAACTTTTACGTGATTTTCACTTTCTTCTCCTTCGTTGTTGACGTACGAAACGGATTGACGAACTCGTTTGCTGCTTCGTGTTGGAGTTGCATGGGTTGGAGATTGGCACGACGACTCTTCGCCTTTGCTTTTTAAAAAAGTGCTGATAATGTCAAATAATTCTTTGAAACCCATTAAATGGCATAGTTCTTTTAGAGAAGCCAGTCTCGACCGCTCCACGTCGATCTGGCCGGTGTAGATAAAGGCCAAAAGCATCTGCACATCTTCTTTAGTCAACGAAGAATGTTCGCCTAAAATTAAGGTGGACTTGTCTTCGCTTTTTACGCGCGAGCAAAATATTGATAAAATTATTTGGTGAGCTTTGATGTAAGAGCCATTGACGGACAATTCAAAATCGGTTTTAAATTCTTCTTTGAATAAGTGGATTAGGCCTGTGATGACGGCGTTGGCGTGGTTGGGCCATTTCAAAGTAACTTTCATTTCTGTGGTAGACTTCTTCCAAAAAGAACACAAGTTTCGATATTTTAACACTTTTAATTAAGTAGATATATTAATTTATAGTATGGTAAATACAGGGAAGATCGTAGATCCAAGAAAAAGAGATGGAACAAGAACGCCACATACCTTTACATTGACCACCATAAAGTCATGTGTGTTGCGGATCGGAGATCACAAAGTTCGATTCTATGTGGATCAATTTTGTGAGCCGGATCACAGCTAGATCAGTAATGCGGCGGGATAATTCAAAATTAATAATCAAATCTGAACTTTTTTTTATTATCATTTAATTTATTTCTTTAACAAAAGTGATAAATAATTTAGGAGTAACAATTTCTTAATTATTTAAAAAATAGGCGGTAATAAATCTTGCGCAATATTGCTCATTACTGGTAATAAAAAGTTTTATTTACAAAATTGTTATTTTTGATTGATTTAAAAGATCATTATTTAAAAATACACGTAATAAGAATATTCGTCATTGGCAAATTCTGATTAGCCGTGTTTTAGTTTTGAAGACCTTTATTAATGATGATTAATAGTGATGCTCCTTAAAATGAAAAGGGGGAAACAACACGTTACATTTTTAAACAATGTCATTTTGATTGACAAAACGTTTGCTTTGTGCCACACAAACTTTGGCTTTTTCTTCACGCAACCGTCAATTACCTGCGCAAGCTACCACGGCACCGCGTATTCCCCCGACATTGCTCGTTTCCATCGCATGTAAATGATGTAAACTTTTACATCATCGGAAAAATATTCGATAAATAGTTTTTGTAATGTTTGAAAGGTTTTATCGCGATTTTTTAAATTTTTTTTTAGAAAATGTAGCCTATGTGCTATTTTTAATTGGCTTTAGAACAATTTCCGTCTATAATTGGTTCCAAAGTTTGTCAAGATAGAAAATGCTTTGTTTTTCTATAAAATTTAAATTTTACTTTTATTTAACTCTATATGATCAACATTTTATGCACATTTTGCTGACTAAATAAGAAAATTTGAACACTGCCATTTACATCATTCTGGCCCACCTCTCTGAAAATGTAAAACATGTATTAGTACTGTAGGCTACTTTTAAAACTCATTATTTGTCATTATAATTAATTTACCATTATGTATTGTATTTCTATATCTGATAAAGCTTTCCTAGAGTATTTCGCTGGCAGTTGTAAAGCGTCGCTAATTTCGGTCTGTTTTGACTTGAAGGATTTCATACTCGGTGCAACTTCGTTATTACCTGCAGCGTGGACTTGCATTTGATGCGAGCCTATCAGTATCAAAAGAACGTACAATTAAATACAATTCATGAAATTATCCGCGATAGATGTTATAATAATATATTAAAATACAGTAATGTTATTTTACACAAACTGTACAATCAAGAGCTGTATGATAGCACATTACAGTCAAGAATAGCATACCTTGCTTAACTATTTCTCCACCTTTTCGAAATTTTATCAACGGCACATGCGGCTTAATAACTGCCTATTAAAATGTTATCAAATACTTATTATCAGCAAAAGGTATAATTTTTATGATTTTATTCCTAAATTACCTGCAATGATCTAGCAGCCATCGTTGATAAAATAATTTTAGGCAAAAGATCGATAAATTAAGAAAATTGCGATAGTATCGGTTTGGAGGTTATGCTGCCCTCTACTGATGATTTTTATAACTAATATTATTAATTTGCAACATGGATGTTTTTTTAACCTCGTGAGGACATCGTGATTTTGGGGTTTTAAAGTTTTTCGAAACTTTTTTCTAAAAGTAAAACTAGTTTTTTTTATTATAATTATGACAATATTTTTATTATAAGTTATCCTGTTTAGGCAATCATCTATTGGATAGACCTAATAATTAGTAAAAGTGATTGACGTTTGATGTGAATTCGCGTGACAGCTGCTACGTAAAATAATTGTTGATCCGAAAACGATTTTATCGTTTGTTCGCACATTTGTCAAGAAAGAAAATGACTGACGTTGAACGAAATGGTACATTACTATATTTTAAGACATTTGAAAAATTGTTATTTAAACATAATGTTATTATTACTGCAATGTTTAGTACTTTACAAACTTGCGTAATAATGGTGTAATCGGTAAATGCATGAGAAATTAAGTTGTTGTGACCTGATTATACCGTATTATTATTACTATCTGTATTTGATTGGTAGATGACGTTTATTTTTCTTTAAAAAATACTAAATTTTTTGGGAAACAAGTTTTTTTTGTTCTATAGTATGCTGTACATGAACTTCAATTTCATTATGAAGTTTGGTATTAATTTTTCAGATACAACTGAACTGTCTTCGGAGATAGAAACTACGGAAACAGATAATTTTAGTACGTACTGTAACAGGTTTTTTTTAAAAAAAATTCTCATTATTTTATTGGAAAATAATAAATTCTGAATCGATCTTGTAGATGGTTGCGAGAGTGACGATGAACGTGAGAGCGAAGACGCGAATGAAACTAACTTAAGCGACTCGGAACTGATCGAGGAGGATGACGAGGACTATGGTCAGTTAGAATATAAACCTAGAAATGAGGATGAAATAGGAGAGTTGCCAAAAACAGTAACTAAATTAGTAACTGATGATGGGAGCAGCGTATATATAGTAGGCACGGCTCATTTTAGTACCGAAAGTCAGAATGACGTTAGCAAAGTACGTTTTTTAAAAAAAAAAAAAAAAATTTAAGTCAATGATTTGATCCGTTTCAAATTAATGAGGAATTAATCGTATTTATTAGACTATTCAGCAAACTCAACCAAACGTAGTAGTATTGGAATTATGTAATAGCCGAATGAATATTTTAAAAATGGATGAGGAAACGATACTTCGAGACGCTAAAGATTTATCATTAGCCAAAATTCGTGTTGTAATTAAAGAGGTATAAAAGTTAATGAATATTAATTTTGTTGCCTAATAATGCAATCAAAAGTGTTGTACTGTATTTAGAACGGATTAATGCATGGAATGATGTACTTATTTTTACTGAAAATGTCGGCTCACATTACTGAACAGTTGGGAATGGCGCCGGGTGGAGAATTCCGACGTGCTTTTCAAGAGGTGAAAAATATTATATAAGTTGTTGGCGAAAGTCGAATTTTATAATTTTTTTTTTAACTGAAGGCAAGGAAAGTTCCCGGTTGTATGGTTCATTTAGGAGATCGTCCCATTCAAATTACTATTCAGAGAGCTCTGTCCGAACTGACGTGGTGGCAAAAGATCGGTTTGGCTTGGAACGTACTGCATGCTACTAACGAACCTATAACGTAATATTTAACACACTCAATGGTCATCAAAGTTTTAAAAGATTTCAATTTTTAGTAAAGAGGAGGTTGAAAAGTCCAAAAATAAGGATCTAATCGAGGAATTATTAGCTGAAATGACATCTAAATATCCTAGTTTTAGCAGGGTTCTTGTTCAAGAGCGTGACATCTATTTAGCTAATGCTCTCCGTTTAGCCGCCTCACCACTGCCTTGTCGAAATACCGAATCTGGTAGAATTAAGTTGTAAACCTGATCGTTAATCTTCCTAAATTAAATTTGTTTTTAATTAAGGTTTTATGCCAGCTGTTGTTGTGGGTGTTGTTGGAATGGGACATATATCAGGAATTGTATCTCAGTGGGACAATCTTGATAATCAAGATATTTCGGAACTTTTACGGTTTAAACTTTTTATATTTAATTAATTATTTTGAATAATTATATTCCAATTATTTTATTTTCCTTCAGGATCCCTCCAACAACTCTAGCGAGTCGAATATTTAAATATTCAGTAAAGGCTTCAGCATGCGCTTTGACTGCTTGGGGTCTATACAGATTATTAGGCAAACCTTCGATTATAAATTTTATATCCAGACCTTTCAACGGTAAATAGGTCTTTATTAATGCATAGTTTATGTATGGATACTACCGAGATGATACTACTATGTATTTTGTATACAGGTGCAATGTTAATATTTTTCTAAGATGTGAATTTTAATAAAATTAGTTTGAATATTTAGATCATTTAAAAATACAAACTCGTTGTAATTGGCGTGCGTTTATAATTTTGAAATTTATATACATGCACATTCAATACAGTATTAGCTTTCCCAGCGTCAAAACTAATCAATAATATAATTATTTCTTCCTTTCTTTTTTATGGATACTATAATGACGATGGTTTCTATGGAAACGTTTATTCTGTTATTAGCCATTTTTGAATTTTTCGGTCATTGCATAGCTTTTTTGTTTTGAATATTGCTCTAGAATGTTTGTTTCTACATATGCCACTGACCCTAATTTAATTTCTCTGAGTCGTCGTCGTCGCCTTCTTGACAACCAAACAAGTCGTCAAATGCTCTTAAATCTAGTAATTCAATTCCCTTGAGTCTATTTTTTTAAAGGTTATCTAAGTATAATTTCAATATTATTGCAGACCACTACAAAAATTCCAACAATCGATGACCTAGGTTATCCCAACTTTTTGCTCCAACATACTACTTTAACCAAAACAGGTATCGAAATGCTAACATTCGAACGCTTGAGTACCATAGCATAGTTCCAATTGTAATAATATTTTAGGCGACTTAACCAATCAACTGGATAGGAAAGAACTATTTAGTTCACGAAACCCTAATAAATGTAGTGGTTACGAGAGTATTAATGATATAAGAGAACGGAACTACTCTGAAAACTTGCAGGCAATTGGACCATCCAGTCTTCAAATGTAATTATGGGAAAAATTGGTGATATTCGAAGAAATCATAAAAAGAGTGTCCAAATAATTATTAGATTTAATTTTAAATCTGTAATTCAATACTATTCGAGTTTATTTAATTGAAAAATATGGACATCTTTTCTTGATTTTTTTTTTAGTGATATTAGTGAATTAAAATTTTTTTACAGATTTGAAGGTGAAGATGAAATGAAATTTCAAAGGGATAAAATAAAGAAAAATATGCAAAAGAAATGGCTAGAAAAACAAATTATGGAAAAATCACTTGGTAGAATACAAGAAAATGAACAGGAATCACAAATGGAAAAGAGTTACTTTAGACATGGAAACGTTTTAAATGATTATGAAAAACAAGAAAAACAGGATGTTTTAAGTTACAACAAATCTGTTGAAAATTATAACAAACAAATGGTAATTATAATATTAATTTTGCATATTTATTCAAACCGGTAAATCAATTAGATTTTTTTAGTCCTTACATAAATCTTTGCGCAAAGAGGCGGAAGAATACGAAGAAGAAAATGTTAACAACTTGGATAGGAATAGTCACGTAGAAAGCAATATTCTTAATCAAAGTTTTAAAGATTCGTTCAAACATCACGTTTTTATTCCTCATTATGTGAAAACAATGGAACAGAGCGCTGATCTAGTAAATGCTAATTTATAACAACGGATTTTTTTAAAAAAAGAAAAATGCTAACAAAATTTTACTTGAAAGTTTCAACAGAAATTAAATCTGCAAAAAAAAGATGAAGAATTTTGGAATAGGAAATCTGAGATAGAAGCCAGGAAACAAGAAATTGAAGAAAGACAACGATTGAGAACTTCAAGAGAGCGGAGTAGGCAATTGATGATTGAAAATATAAGGTTATCAGAAGAGCAAAAAATAGTGCAATCCAGAGTTTATAAAAGTTTAACAGAAGACGACTTTTATGAACAGTTTGGAAAATCGCATCGTTAATATTCGATACCGAATCAGACGTTCACGCAAACATAATACTGTAACACTAATAATTAACCAAGCCTAACTTATGGATTATCTTCTTAAAATAATTATGGTTAACATCTTCCATTAGAAACCAGAACATTATATGACATGTTTAAAATTAATAACCGGAATACATTTTGCATAAACTTCAGTTTCAGAATTTTATAATCAAAGACTTTGCGCATAAAAAGTTTTTGGAAGTTTTTCCAGTAACACCAAAATGTTGAACTAAAACAATGGGAATCCGATAGTTTTTTTAAATACTGACAAAAAATAAATGAATGAGATGAATATCTGCATGAAATTTATTTACAATACGTTCTTTAACTTTACGAGATGAATTGGTTAAAAAATGCTGTTGGCTTACTAATCGTTCCGATCATCATCTCTTTGAAACATCGAGTCGTCATACATAGTGAGATCAACAGTAACGACTCGACTAATTGTGCAATCTCCAGGCTGCAATATTTTATTACAACAAAATGAGTTTACGACTTTAATTTAGAAATTTATAACTATAAGCTTACATCAGGGCAAATTCCGACTAAAGCATCAGCGTGACCATAAAATTCCTCTTTCAAAGAAATAACTACGCACTGAAAATTGTCGGTTTGTTCTCTTATAAAACTTGCCACCTATTTTAAAAGAATGTTAATAAGTAGTTTATTTAATAACTTGTAAATATTTTTACTTTTCCGATATTTGTATTATCTAAAGCAGCATCGATTTCATCTAAAACGAAAAATGGAGCGGGTTGATAACTAAAATAAAAATGTTTTATTAATTTTTAAAATAATTATTATAAACTTCCAAGAAAAAATAAATAATAACCTATGGATAGCAAATAAGAGGGCTAGAGCTGCTACAGTTTTTTCTCCACCGGACAAGTTGCTCATTTGTTGAAAACGCTTGCCTGGAGCAACGCAATTGTAATTAATGCCATCAAGATAGGGTTCCTCCGGATTCTCTGGTCCCAGAAAAGCTTGTGCACTTTGATTTTTAGCGAGCGCCTAAAATATGTTAACAATTATTGTGCATGCTAATTGAGAACTTGAATTAAATTTACTTTATAGATCTCATCGATTTTATTCGATACATGATCGAAACACATCATAAAGCTGTCGAATCTATCTTTTTTTACTTTCTCAAAAGCCAATTTGGCTCTTTTAGCTCTCTTTCGGGCGTTTTCAAATTCTTCAGTAGTTTCCATGAATCGCTCTCTCACGCCATCAAGACTGATTTTTTATAAAAAATATATGAAAGGAATATTTGGCAAATCATAAAAAAAAATTATTTACCGTTCCATAGCTTTCATATTAGGGGCTTGAATGCGATGCAGCAGGGCTTGCATGTCATTTAATTCTTTATTGAATCTGTCTGCCATTTGTTTAATTTCTTCATTCGAGTCCAACTAGGCAGAGTAAAGAAAATTAATAATTTAAGTTTAAAAAAATTCGTAAAAGTAAACATTTTACTTCTTGTAAATCTTTATCCAAAGTGATATAATTTATTTTCAATTGCGCTTCACGCTCGTATAATACACGTGTACTATGCCCACTTGAGGGAGTAGATTCGTTCTCCATTTCATTATGATCTTGATCAATACTGGACAAATCTCCGTTTAGAATAGGAATTTCAATATCGTCCATCTAATTAATATAATTAAATGAGGTGATAAAATAAAGGATTAATACAATAAAATACTTTGCACGTTGTCAATAAACTGTGACGATCCGATTTCTTTTGTTCAATTTTATTTTCGGTCATTGATACTTGTTTATGAGCAACAACTACTTCTTTTTGAATGCCTGTCATTTGCTTGCGCACTTCATTCATGTCTGCTTCTAAGTTATCAACTTCAACTTTTTTTGAAATTTTGTTATTTTTAGCTTTTTCAATTTCTTGCATGTCGTTATCAATCAACTAAATTTTTTAAATCAATGTAATTTTAATTATGAGATAAAGATCGGGATTGATCTTGCCTGCATTTGATTGGCTTCGGCTGTTTTGCACTTCTCCAATTCATTTTCGTCCGTTTCCAGTTCATTTTTCCATCGCTTTACTTCACCTGAAATATATTAATAATTAAGTACAAGCTATCATTTAGTTTTCAAAAAGCTTCAAACTTACCTTGGGAATCTTTGCACTTTTCATAATCAAGTTGACTCATTAGTTTATAGATTTGGTTTTCAAAATCCAAACGCTTTCGAGCTCGTTCCTGCTGTTGTTGAAGTTCTTTCTCTTCATATTGTCGAATATTTACTACTCCAATAGATTTACAAAAATCAGTAAATACTTTATCTTCAACAGTATTCATTTCAGTTTTGATTTTGTTAATTTCAATTTCACGGCTATCAATCGTAACTTTTATTTTTTCAATGCGAGGCTGAAAAGTTAAAAATGATATTGACATAAATTACAATATTAGTTTTAATCTTAATACATACCACCATCTCTTTTAATCTGGTTTTCAAATCTTCAATTTCAGTTTTTAACTTTTCACGATTTTTATCTGCCTATAAAACATTAAAAACATTTTTTTTATCTTAAAAATTTATGTAAATTATTACCGCAATTCATAATTAACAAGGATTACTACCATTCCATCTCTATCTGAAGTAGAATATTTAAGCCTGGATTCAAGTCCTTTAATTTGTGATACTAAAGTATTCAATTCCGATTCTTTTCTAGTTTTCTTCAGCACTTCTTTTAATTCTTCTGTTAACTTTTCTTTATTAGTTTTAAGAGTATGCATCATTTTATCGTCCCAGCGTCTGGCTCGTTTCTCCAAATCCCTATTTAATTATAAGTGAGTTTTTTAAAAAATAGTCTAAATATTTATTTAATATTTTTTATAGCTTAAATGCTTACGTGCTACCGCCCGAAATAAATCCATTCTTTTGATAATAAGTTCCATCCAAAGCAACAGCCTTTAAAAAACATTAAGCTTAGCTTTTATAGAACTGAATAACTGCTATATAATGCTAGAAAAAATGTAGTTTACATCATAACGCTTTCCATCTTCGGGTTCATAGGCTACTTTATTAGCATCTTCAGCCGTTTCACAAACTAACGCATTATTTGTGGCATAAAGAACGGCTCTTTTGATGGCTTGTGGATCATATTGCAGTACGTCATATAACAATTTTACATTTTTGGGGTCCTTAACGTTTCTATAATTCGGACACTTAACAATTAATAACAACCCAAAAATTAATGTTACTGCAATAAATATTATTACCGAAGACGTTCTTTTAATGGTTTTGCATCTATATAATCTAAAGGCAAAAATGTTTCCGCTTCTAATTGCTGCTCCTTCAGGTACTGAATGCATGCCCTCCCTGTTTTTTCGGTGTCAACAACAATAGCTTCCATGTTCTTTCCCAACACTTTTGTAATGGCAATATTATATCTTTTGTGAATAGGCTGACACATGTCGACCATTCTTCCGTACTAAAAATAATTTTTTTTAAAGTTACATAACAATAATTAATAATAATAATAAACTTACAACTCCTTGATACAATCTTTTAAAATGTTCAACAATTTCGCCTTTTCTTCGACGTCTCGAATCTTCATGTTTGTCTACTTTAGCATCACCTAATTGTTCGACTATCTCTTCCATTTGCTTGTTAATTTCTTCCATTCTTTTTTTAGCTTCTCGAACTTCATCAGTTAAAAATGCTGCTTTTTCTTTTTGCTCCGCAAGAGAAACTTCACTTGTGCTAATAATTATATTTAAAATTAAGTTCATAATTTTCTTTATTTAAAAATTATAAGCACGAACTTCACGAAATCTGTTAATTTTGTAAAGCGCTTTTCTGCTTCATCTAATTCGTGTTGTTTTTGAGATAATCTAGATTCCAGATCTTGCTTTCGTCTACTTTCAGTTTCGTAGATATCTTGGTCAAGTTTTTGTTCCCGATTAATTGTCTCATATTCTTGTAAAAATCTAGCAGATAACTTTCCAGCTTCATCTTTCAACCTATTATACTCTTTCACCTTTTCGATAAAAATTTTATATATCAATAAAAAATATCATTTTTTTTATTAATTCAATTTCCTACTTGATTATCTTCCAAATGTAAATCACGTCCTTGCGATTGAGATTCCTCTTCTAATTGCGCTTCAAACTCTGCTTTCAACTTTTCTACCGATTCTAATTCTGCTTGAAGTTGTTTAACTTCCAAGTCATGAGCTGCATGAGCTTGCTCCGCTGTTTTTAAACATTTTCTAAAAATGTATTACGCATTATAACCTTAATTTTGAAATTAATAATATCAAATGTTTCTACTTTGCAGATTCTATTTTTTTTTGCATATGAGATGTTCTTTCTTTTGCTTTAATGTATGCTGGTTTCTTTCGTTGCAACTCGGCTTCCTTAAAAACAAACATTACTCATCTTTATTAAAAAGCTGATATTTATTTAAAAATACCTTTTCTCGGATTGTACTTTCTAATTTTGCTAACTCTCTTTGCTGTTTTCCATGTTCTTTTTTCTTATCTTTCACATCTTCTTCGATTTTTTCTTTTTTTTTGGTAACTCTCTCCAATTCTGCTTTGCGACTTTCAAGATCCTGGTTATACGATTCAATGCTGTTTTCGCAGTGAAACAACTTGAATAAATAGAATTTAGTTTGTTTCTTATCCTAAAAGTAAAAAAAAAAAAAATATTAATTTGATATTTAAACTCGCTCGAAGTGAATTAAAAATGCAAACCAAATCTTCTTTTAATTTTTGATAACGATCAGCTTCTTCTTTTTCCATTTTTGCTTCTTTTCTTTCAGCTGCAATACCTTTCTTTTTTTGATAACTAAATTGTGTATCTTCTTCCGCTTTATTCATTTCTGCTTTTAAACGATCGTACTCTTCTTTTTTATCCCCAGAACGACTAATTTCTTCAAACAAGGCGGTACGTTCTTTTGGGTTTTTCATTGCGATAGATTCGACAGCTCCTTGAAAAACTAGAAAATTCTTGGCTTTGACGTTTATTCCCAGTTTTTCCAGCTCATCAGCGTACATTTGTTGAGATACACTCTATATTCATTTGAAAGTTATAATTTATACTAACAATTTAAAGTAAATTTGCTGTGCTAAAGGCGTACTTTCTCATCAATTCTATATTCGGAAGAGGATCCACACACCAATCTAGTGAAATGTTTCTCATAAGTATTTTCATTATCGGCGTAAACTGCAGTTACAGAGGCCCTATTGGCGATTGGTTTTCCTATGGGAGCTCCATGAATTAAATCCTATTAAAAACAACAAACAAATTAAGAGCTAAGTCTAGAAAAAACTGTTGATTTGCTAATAACCAACTTACACTCAAACGTTTAACTCTTAAGCTTGATGTCTTTTCACCCAAAACAAAACTAATGGCATCCATAAAATTTGACTTTCCTAAAACAAAATTGGAATACAATTTTTATAGTACTGTAGGCCCTACTAATATTTTGTAGGTTTATATCTACCATGAAAATTCAAGTTTTTTACCTGATCCATTTGGTCCTATAACAGCTGTAAATTGTTTGAGGGTGCCTATACGGATTTTACCTTTGTAGGATTTAAAATTTTCTACCTCAATATATTTTAAATAACCCATTTTATGTTTATTTTCGTTTGAAAACACTCATTTCAGAATCAAAAAGAAAACAACAGTAAAAATAGCGGGAATGAAAATATCGTCTGCAATAAACAAAGGTCTTCCAAGAACAGGTTGAATCATTCCAAAATGCTTCTGTGTACATTTTGTACTTGATTATAAAATAGTTATCTTTTATGCCACTGCAGCGCTCGTAACCTGTAGTAGTTTCCGGCACAACTTCCGCTCGTCTGTCGTGAAAACTAGTAAAAACTTAATTTTGAATCTCGGCAAATTATTCATGTAATATTGTATTAATTTATTGAAGGAATATAGGTACAGTATTAAACGAAATATAGTATAATTATTTACATAAAAGTAGTAAAAATTTGTTCAATTATTTTAGTTTACTTTGATCGAGAAAGATTATATTTGACTGACGAACGTTGGTAATGAAATCGACGGGATTCATTTGATTTTTGATCTACGTACTTACGCAGTTTGTTGTTGAATTAGTAAGATGTCTGGCTTTAACAATTCCAACTTGCCGTTTCAATTTAACGCAAATCAGCCATCAAACGCTAACAACAATGCAAATCCATTTGCAAATAACGTTATGCCGCCAGCTCCCGGTTTATTTTCAAGCACTTTTAATACGGCGCCTCCACCACCTTACAGCGCAACTGTGAATACTGCCAATCGTTTTAGTGGTAATGTGGGCTTTCAAAATTCTACAACTGCCCGACCAATGTTTAATACAACATTTCCCAATACTCAAACTGCGCCTTCATTTCGCATGGATGGAACTGCAAATCCAGCACCGAATCCGTTCCAAAATACATTTCTTGGCGCAAAAAATGTAATAGGAGCACCAGTGTTTTCTCAATTTCAAATGCCCCGACCGGCTTCTATTTTGCCTAGTGAACAAAGACCGCCACCTCCTTTTAGCTTTTTAACAGGCAACACCAACACTAGTCAGGAATTAAGGATGCAAAATCCTTTAGGCATTAGAAATTCCATTGGAAGTTCTGGTGCTGCAACAAATAAATTTTCATCAATTTCTGGTCAGTCTAGTGTAAATGTATTCCAGCCGTCAGCTGACGAACGTACTACAGCTTCTCGATTTTCTTTATTCAATCCAACTACCAATGCAAATCCGTTTGGAGGAGGAAGTGGTTCTAGTTTTAATCAAAAATTTAATTTGCCTGCATCTGTCTCTTCTCCCCCTATTACTACTAAAATGTTTGGAAATCCAACTAACTCAAGCCATTTACCACTCGCGTCTGCAGTTCCGTCTACGAATTTGTGGAACCATTCGGTCGTGAAGCAAGAACCTCCTTCTGAAGCCGTAGAAAAAGAATTGAAAACGTCAAGCTCAATAAAAGTGGAAGCGTCTCCTAAAAAAGAGCCTTTAGAAGAGTTGGCTTATCAGGAAGAAGAAGAAGAGAAAATCGAATCCAAAAAGCATGTAATTAGTTCTAGATCAATTAGAAAATCATCGGTTACATCTATTCGAAAAACTCCCGGACTTTTTAATAAAGCTGTAGCAGGTATTAAATCGACTCCAAGCTTAAAGTCTGTTATCACGACAGGTTCTGCAACTAATGAATCTTCTGAAAAATCTAAAGGTATAAACAATTTTTTTTACTTTTGTAAATGAAATTTTTGTAAAAAATAAATTCGGGTTTAGAGCCTCTAAAAAGAAGATTAAGTGTCCGAAGTGGCGATTCGTTTTCACCAGAAGAAATGCAGTCAATCACCTCTATCGTGTGTCGAGAAGTTCCTGATGATTTGAACAACAAACCAACGTTTTTACAACATTTTGGGAGATTTGGAGTGGTGAAGAAAATTATCAACAATGTTCCAAAACAAAGCGTCACCGTCACTTTTCAAACTCATGTATTTATTTAATTTACATTTTTTGGTTTTGATTTATTGTTAATCGAATAATTTATATTTAAAGGAAGCTGCGTCTCTTGCCAAAAGAAATGGAAAAACTTTAAGATCTGACCGGAAACCCATGACAATATTTTTTAGCCGAACACAATCGCCAAAATCTAGTAGACATGATAAACGAGTGTTTACGAATATTTTATTTTTAAGAATAAACTTTTAATTTTAGGAAATGAAAGCCAATCTTCAAGTAGACGTAATGTGGATGCGAAACGGAGTTTGCAAATGCCTAGTTCAAAATCTTCATCAAAATATGACGAAAATGATGACGTAGGGAAGGAGTTATCGTCAATGGGGTCAAGTGGAAAATTTTTGTTACCTAAAGTTTTGGATCGTCCAAATGAATCTTCGCGGTCTCCAAAGCACCATAGCGCTTCTGTTGAAACGCAAAGTAGAATGGTTGATTATTTTTAAAAATATTGTTTTTTTATTCATTTTTTTATAGGCTTGTACTCTTTACAAGAAGCTCCGGCTAGAACCGCCCATGATAAATACATGGCGCTTGACAATCTTGATAAAATGTTAAGAATTGGTATTTTGTTTTGTTTGATCATCAAAATTAGGTACAGTAGGCCTATTACTTTTTTAATACATTTATGGTTTCAGGTTTAAAAAAGCAATCGAATTTGGCTACAGCAAAAGCTACAATAGGAACGTGTACTGATATGTGTTCAGAAAAAGAAAGGTATATGAGAGAGGATCGAGGGCAGTTGCATCTTTACGAAGTAGCTAGTCGAGAAATGGTTTGTTTCATTTAATTTTTTTTTCATCATACTGTAAATATTAGCATTATTTTTTTTTTTGAAAATCTAGGGTGGTGACACTGTGTGTGATCATCGAAAAGCAATTAAAGAATATAGTAGGTCTTCCGCTGATCAAGAACAACCTTTGGCCCACGAGCTGAGGCCACCTAAAACTCTCTCTATGACAATGGATTATATTGTGTGCAATATAATGGATATTTTTGAAAATTCAACGGATGTTCAAGGAAGCGCAGTGGAGTGGTATGATTTTGTATGGAATAGAACCCGTTCAATACGAAAGGTATTTAATTTTTGACGGATGGTTTTCAATGCATTAAAATATTCTAATATTATTACAGGATATAATTCAGCAACATTTGAGCGATCATGTAACTGTTGATGTAGTGGAAAAATGTGCTAGATTTCATATTCACTGTTCAGCGAGATTATGTGAAGAAGACATGATGGTGTTTGATCAAAAATATAACAACGAAAATTTGACGAATTGTTTGCAAACTTTGAAACATATGTACTCTGATTTAAGAGCCAAAGGCCAACCATGTGCTAACGAGGCTGAATTTGTAGCTTATGATTTTTTCTTAAATCTTAACGAGGGAAATATAATTCGACAAATCACAGTGTTACACATTGATGTTCAGCAAGCTCCGGAAATCAAACTAGCTTTGGCCTGCGCCAATGCTATTTCTGTGAATAACTATGTACGATTTTTTAAACTGGTGCGGCAATCGTCGTATTTGATCGCCTGCATTCTTCAAAGATATTTTAATCAAGTTCGAATTAAAGGATTTCAAGGATTTATAAAAGCATACCTTCCGACTTCAACCTCTACTTTTTCAGTAAATGATTTATTTAGTATAAAAACATTAATTTAGTAATCTTGTAATATTATAGTTTCCCATCATAAAATTGATTGATTTATTTGGATTTGATGATAATGTTGAAGCCTCGGAATTTGCTTCTGTTCATAATCTGGTTATCGAAGGGGGCTACGTAATTTTGGACCGTAGCAAATTCTGTTCACCGGAAAGTGCGATTCCCCTGAAGAGAGCTAGGATCGTCATCGAAAGTAAACGGAAATGTAGCGTGGGAGAGGTAAAAAAAATTTTCTTTCATGACAATATTAGCAATGTTATTTAAAATTTCAATATTTTTTTTAAATAAAAGCTTGTTAACAATGGACCACTTCCAGTAAATCCATTAGCTTACTACAAGCCACATAATAGTTTTGATGAAAGTGGCTTATTAAAGCGAGATAATGCAATTGCTTTGAGATTGGAGAATAAGCCGGCGATTTCGTTAACTCAAATCGCGCCAGAACAGCATGACTATATCTCTTCAAATGAATTGTTAAACAAGGTATGCAATTATTTTTGGTACCATAACTGCTTTCAACAAATTACTTTTATTGAGTTAGACATCTGAGGAAATTGCGATTGATGTAATCACAGAAACAACAAATCGCATGATTGAATCTGTAGCAAAAACCTATCTGGATCGGTCCTTTGCAATAGCCAGGAGCACGGCAGATGTAGCTGAAGAATATTTAAAAGATGTATGCAAATCTACGATGATGTAAGGAATTAGGTACCAGTTGTGTGACGGTAATAATATTAATACTGTACTACTGAAATATTTAGTGATATAGTTAAATTGACATATGATTTGTGTCGAGTGGAGGAACTTAAAAGTAGACTGCATAGAGAAGCAGAAGAACTTGCTAAAAGGCAGTTAATTGAGCAACTAAAAGAAGATTGCGCTGTAGAAATTTCGAATTCCTTACTTGAAGGATTTATTGCTCAAGAAGTAATTCAAACTTCGCAGCAAGATTTAAAGTACAGTATAGAAATTAATGAAACGTTACAATCATAATTTAATTTTTTTTTAGAGAGGAATTAATAGTTTATAAAAATCAGTGCATTAACGAGGGTTGTATTGAAGTGGTAAGGAAATTTGAAGATTTGTGGACGAATTCATTTATTCAAGAAATTTGCCTTAATGAGCACAACTTGGCAACTGAATACAAGTTTGTTAACAGAATATTTTAAAAACTGACATTTTTTAATTATTGTTTAAATATTTTATTGCTTTAGGAAAGTTACGCTAGCACGAGTGTCAAAGAAACTTGCAATTTGGAAATCTGCCGTATTTTTTAAAACTTGGCGGACTGTAGTATTAAAACGAAAGCGTTTAACGACAAGCATGGAACAATTTCCGAGCAGCATTTTATGCAGTTCCTTTGTTAAACGTGGTTCACAATTATCGCAACAATTTTCCAAAATAAATATAATTTCTCCCTTACAATCAGAAGAGCATCGTCACCGCATTAATCAACTTTTAGGTATGGGCTCGTTAAACTGGTTTATGGAGTTTATTAATTTTTATTAACCTAAAATATTTTTTTTGGCAGATGTTAGTATTCTAAGCGACGATATAAAAGAAAATATTAAACACACTTGTGTTAATTTATTTGATATTGCACAAAATAATGTTTTCAATGGGAGTCATAATTCAACTGAAATGCGAATGAAGCAACTTATTTATTGGAAGCTTATAATTACGTCAGGTTCAAATAATGAATGTAAACCAATTTTAAATAATTGGTTACGAACCAAGTTTGTACAGCCTGAATCGGAAAATGAAGCAAATCAAGCAATGGTATTTTTGATATAAAATTTGATTTCTAAATACATTATTTATTGTGATTATTAGGATGAAGTAGTGGCTAGTGTTGGCTTCAAAAATGGTCAACCATGTGTCGCTGTATCTGTTAAAGAGATTCAACCAATTAATTGGAGAAAAGATGGACGATCGGAACAAGTGATTGGAACGCAAGGAATTGTTTTAGTTGTCTTGTTTCCAGAAAATGGTGACAATTATTCTATAAAGGTAAATAATAGTTAATTAATGTCGTCAGTTATATTTATTGTGTTAGTTAAGGTTTGTTTAGATGATGGGAGACGCTCTTTGCTATCTATTCTGCGAGAAACTCCACCGATTCCTACTTTGCCAGTGTTATTGGTAGTATTTTCCAATCATAACTTTTCACACGACGATGTCTGCCACAGTATTAATCTGGATTCCCTGAAAAATGAGGATTGCATATCGGACTATAAACTGATTCAACTTCCTCATAAGTTGAATGAACCTTACTCCACTCAAAAATTAACGGATGGTCTGCGTTGGTTAGGTTGTAGCTGTCCATGTTTACCAGATATAAGAATAGATGATTTGAATCACTATTTAAATAAGACAGTGGGTGACTACTTCATGCCTATTTTTCATCATTTTAAATCGAATCGCCTGGTTGAATTGAAGGTTTTTTTTAAAAAAAAAGATAACTTTTGCATTTGGGAATGTAATCCGGATGCTTTTTTTTTGTAGTTTTATAATTGCGTTATTAACGCATTCAATCATGTCATTGAACACGCAGCGAATTGCGTATCGGATGTATCGTTAAGTGATTTATCATGGCCTGCAACGGAATTCGCTAAATTTTACTCTGGTAACATTCGATAAATTTATTTATTGAGGATCTTGTAAACTAAAGGCTTTCATTTTCAGAACTTCCCCGTCCTAATTGGAATTGCGATCAAAATTTACAGAAATTGAAGAAATTGGTTTCTTCTTTTCGGTTGATCCCATTTAAAACTGAATTGTGTAATTGTTTTGAATGGGAAACGCTGGCTTCTATGTTTTGGGAATATATAGACCAATTACAACATGCCGAATGGAGCCACAAAATGTTTCTTTGTGCCAAGTAAAAACTTATAAAATGTTTATTTAAGCAATGACTAAAATTTAATTAACTCGTTAGACTTCAAAAGGTGCTTGATAAATCATTTCAAGAATATCAATTGTTTCAAAATGAGAAGAAACCGTGGGCGTTTATACCATGGATAGAAATTATTAAAATATTTGTTGATTATCACTTAACTATTGCTCCTGTAAGAACTAACTGAATTTTGTTATTATATTTTGCACTTTAATAAATCTGTAACTATTAGATAACCATCGAAGTTGTGTATGAGATTGCGTCGTACAATTCTTTTGTCAAAACCGCAGATTGGAATATTAATGCTTCACCTATATCTGGTAAGTAGTTTGACTTGCTTATACATTTTTTAATTAAAATTGATTAATTTTTTGGTCATTTTTAAAGATGTGAAAGCTTGTTCTCCAAGCGTTGCAAAAAGGAAAATTGACGAAGTTTCACCTTTGACCATAAAACGTAGATCCTCGGGTAATAGTTTGATAACGATATTTTATAAATTAAAACTTTGGAAGTAAATATTTTTTTTTTATTTCTTATAGAGTTATTTAAAAAACCTGATTTATTTAACGAAATTAAATATTCATGCATGGAGTTGAAGAGGCAATTGGCAATCGAGAAAACTAGATCTGCTAATTTTGAAAAATATTTGACTAAAATTGAACGGGAATAGAAGACTTCGCTTATTCAAGTAAAAAATTGAATTTATTGCTTTTAAACGAATCAAGAGATTAAAAGGTTATTGATAGTTAAAAGATTTTCTTTAATTTAGTATACATTATTTCGACTGTAAATACCATAAGAGATAAAACCAATCCGAGAATATGAGATATAAATAAGAATAATGTATGATTGATATCCAAAGGTTGTGAGCTGGAGAGGCCACCTTCTTTCGCTAAATCAAGGGAAGGGAAATACTTTTTAATCAAGCGATTGAGACATCCGGTTTCTCTTAGTTTTAGCAGCCTAGAAAGTTCTACAAAATTAGTAAGACATATAAACAGTTCTTTTGTCTTGTAATTACACTCTTGAAAACTCTTCGACAAAAGGTGAATTTTTTTGGAAACCAATTCCGTAGCTAGTCAGCCAGAACCGTCCACTCATAAACTCAAACTCGATGCTATTATTCTTTATTTCCGGTAAGATTCCTTCAACCCATGAGAGGAATACATATTTCTCATTTAAAACTTTTGTCACTCCCTCTCGGTTATCTGTTACCAAATTTGAAGAATCTTGCATGACTTTATCGTATAGTTTAGTTATCAGTTTATCTCCAAAAACTGGTTTTTTCTTTTAAATTAAATTGAATCCATATTTTTATTAAAGCACAAGAATTATTATTTAGCATGCTCAAGACAGTCTATTTTACTTTAAACATTTCGGTATAAGCAGATCCTCGAATATAGCCCACGTGATAATCTTGATCCTCTATCAAAGTTTCCAAAGAATCGAAAGGCAGTTTATTTGAATCAATAGTTAAAAAGGCAACTATTACTGAATTATAATATCCCATAAAGAGAAGACTAAAAAAAGCGAACGAAACCAGCATAATTCGACTTGGTATTTGTTTAGGCAATTGTCCCACACCTTCATTAAATATTAAATAAATTATTTATGTTAAAAAGTGGATTTGTAATGCAACATTACCTTTTTGGCTTATAAAGCAGATGCAAGACCATAAAGATAGACGAAAATTGCATGAAAATTCTTGCCAATTAACATCATTAAATTGTTGCGAGTTGAATGTGGCCGCAATAGCCGTGGCCACAGGGCATCCAATTAAGAACACAAAAGTCAAGATCCAGATGGAGAGGGAAAATGGAGCCAAGTATTGAGTCCATCCTAGAGTAGTATTTGGACGGCGTGCCAAGAAACGAGAATAGGAACTTGATATTGGAGCGGAAATATCCAACACTTGACCTCGCAATGGTGTTTGAGAAAGAGAAGGTAAACAGACATCAGCTTCCTATACTCGAAATCGGCAATTATTATTAAGTGTCATTTGTACATGAATTTTAAAAATAATTAGTGAGTCGCCTTTCTTTGGATGACTCCCAATAGTCCTGTCCAGGAACCATTTGCTAGAAGTTCACCATATCCATCGTCTATTACCTTAATATGGTAACTAAAACATTTTAGTTATGATTTTTTAGAAAAGCGTTATAAAATTGATTTTAGAAAGTTATTACTTGAATTGCAAAACTCGAGCTACTGCTTCAAATGCTTCGAAATCTAAACCAGACAATTGAAATCCCATTTGATTTCTTTTAATAATAATATAGGGTGGGTCATGAATTACACCCAATGTTAATGTAGTTCCTTTTAGCGAACAATTTTGGTCCACATATTGAGTTTTAGCCCCTATTTAAAAACCAGCGCTATAATAGTTAATCTAAACTATGATATATCCAAACCTTCAAGTTTCGAAAGATAAATCCAAATGCTCACAGCTATAAATATTGTTAATTTAGTTTTCCATGAACTCTCCATTACTTTTCGATAAAATCGCATTCAAACAGAATTGCTTGATTTCGAAATCAATAAATTTCAAAAATATTTTATCCAATTTTACTAAAGTTAATATAATATATGCGTAGCAGTGATCAGTAAGAACTTGGAATAGTGCAATGCGGTAAAAACGCGATGTTAGACTTCAATTTGCCTTTGAAACTACAGTATAACAATATTGTCAGTTTGATTGATTGGAACGGCATTACATGAAGGTTTTGTCAGAAGGTTGTAATTATTTTTGTGTAGAAAAGCTGCTATTGCTATTAAATATTAACTTAGGAAGTGAGAAAAGGGCGTGGGTCTATTTTAAGCTTATAGGCGCATCGTGATGACTTCCTATCATTTATACATAAGATTTTAATTACGATACATGTACATTTGCAAATTGGAATTTGTATGCAACAAATTAAATAGTT
This sequence comes from Polydesmus angustus, assembly GCA_034698085.1. Classification (NCBI taxonomy): domain Eukaryota; kingdom Metazoa; phylum Arthropoda; class Diplopoda; order Polydesmida; family Polydesmidae; genus Polydesmus; species Polydesmus angustus. The sequence continues at coordinate 875 of JAQGAY010000232.1, read as the reverse complement.
CTCATAAAAGTCGACTTAACTTATTGCATTATGTTGGTAATTAATGTCTTTTAGTAATCTTTAATAGCTTTCGTGTATTATGACGTAAGATACACCGTAAGTGATCAATTCACTTTAAAAGGTCGCGTCATCATTATTATTATTGTATGTTTTAATAAAAGTATAGCCTAGCTACTCGAGCATGATGATGAATTAGATTTATATACGACTCTCATGTGCAGACTTTCATTATTTTGTTTCTAGTATAAAATTCAGTGGAACTAATTTACCTATATTTGTGTTCATTTTTTTAAAGCGAAATTGTTACGCTTTTATAGTTAGAATTTATTTATTTATAGTACTATTGTATTAAAGGTATCTATGATTAAATAAAATTTACAAAGCTGGTGAGCGCGGTAATGAGCTACGAGTGAGAAAAATAATTATTGCTACAATTAGAATTTCATTGTTTGTTTATAAAGTGCTTGTAATGTAAATTGTGTGCGGGATATAATAATATTGTAGCCTAAGTGTAAAGGTTTATTATTACAGTATTTTAATTGAGATTGGACAGAATTTTACAGTAATTTTTATTGTCAAAAATAACAATGCAGTAATTGAACGAAATTTAAAAATTAAAAAATGTAATTTTTAATTACAGTATTTTTTTATTACAGCAATTAACTTTGTTTTTTATTAAATTGAAAAATTAAAATTTTCAAAAGTAGGTTTAATTTTGGTGCGAGGTTTGACCAATGGTAGACCACTTGTCGATTAATCGTGGTTATTAATCGATTCTAATAATATCGATATAAAACGGGTATCACGAATAATCGTACCCAGGATAATCGTACATCGAAAAATCGCACCCGAACATTCGCACCCGTAGAATGGGT
>JAQGAY010000231.1:0-36477 GCA_034698085.1 Polydesmus angustus | reverse complement strand
CGTGCCGGCATCTACCATAGGATTAATGCAAATTTCTTAAAATTGCCTTGAGCGCATTATTACGTGCCGACTCAGTTATAGAGGTCACATTCTAAAAATTGTTTTTTATTATTAAATCGGAGGTGTTGTTGCATGTAAAAATAAAAAAAAAAATTCATTTTCATTAAAATTTGATTTGTTTATTCGCTTTTTAAAAGCTTCGGATATTTGCGGACACACTATATTACAAAATTTGAATTAACTATATTTATTTTAAAAACTAAAAAAAAATTCCTTAATTAATCTTCTCGCAAGTTGCGCGTAGATATTAGTTGGGAGTTTGCGGAAGTAGTGTGAACCATATTTTGGGCCCTCGAATGTGTGGGCCTGGTTGGTGGTGTGGGTTAGGGAGGAGGATGGTCAGTGAGGTAGGCCTATGGGTGGCGAGTGTTGAGCCGAGATTGCGAGTCGTGGTTAATGAAGCGAAATGTTGGAACTGTGAGTGTTCCAACCGACAAAACGATTTTTAGTGTCCGATGAAACACTCTTTGCATTTGTAGAAACCACATTTCCAATTCCTCTTTCACATGTGCGCGCATCTTCCTGCGCGCAGCCCGACGTTTACGACGACGAACGCAAATAAACACGCAAACGCTTTATTTATATATTTATTTGCTTGCTCTCATCCTTTAAACAATTCGTAAACATTTACTGTATTTTTATCTATTTTTTTTTTTGTTTTTGTTTTTATGAAGTGAAATTTAAAATAGGTTTTATTTTACTTCATGTTTTTTAAAATAAAAATATAATTTTTTCTTTTCGTTTTACTAGTTCGTTCCCATCGCGTATTTGTACCAAACGTTCTTAAAATATTTGAAAAACCGCTCATAAAAATGCGATCAATCAATTGAGTTTTTTTTTTTTATTTGGATTTTAAATCAATTTTTTCAAGTTTAAACGAGCATTATAATACAGTAATAATTATAGAATTTCGAACGGTCTCATATTTAATTTTAATATTGTAATAATAATTTCAATTTTTAACAAACTCGAAATACAGTCTATTTTTACAGTCTGATTTTATTGCGTCCATATAGGGCAATTTCGTAAATAAATAAACTAGGAAGATATTGAACGAGTAACTGCTCAACTTGTATGACTTTATTCTATTCTACAACGTGTCTACAAAAAAGTGCACCCAACTAAATTTGTATTAAATCTTAAAATTAGTTCTAAAATTTAGTCGGACTAGTGTGCCTCGTAAGCGCTTAGTTGCATCACCTGCATTCGTTTTACAGCACAGAGAGCGTTCAAACGTGCGTAATTTTAAACGTACAAAATTATTTTAAAAAATTCTTAATATCAAAATATTATAACTACAGTATTAGAACAATTTGTTAAAAATTTATCTTTTTTTGGAAAAAAAAAATTATTTTTAATACGGTAGGTATTTTCAAAAAAATATTAACATGGAAAATTTTAGTTCTGAAAAACGTCATTTTTTGAATTTTAACATTTTTTTATATTTTTTGAATTAACTAAAAAATAATTAATTTTTATAGAAAAAACTTTCTGAGTTTTTCTTTAAAATGTCACCATTTGTAGATTTTTATGGTTCAAATATGTTCTCATTATTTAGAATTTAATTTCATCTGCAATTTCAAAATTAAATTAAACCAAATTTTTTCCTTATTCAACAATATATAATTTTTTTTAAAAACTAAGCGAATAAACCAATTATTTTTAAATATTTATTTAATTAACCTGTATTTCAATTGTTATAATACGCAATAAAACTTGGTTAATGTTTGTCGCTAATTTTTCGTTTTCAAACATTTATTTTCAAGTTTTTGCCATTACTTTACTGAAACTAGCGGATTAAAAAACCCTTTTAATTAACCTTATTTAATTAAAACGACGAACGAAACGACGATTGGCCTCGCATTAAAATTTAGAAGCCTAATTAAGCTTAAACCGCATTTTTCACTCTTGAAAACGAACGAATTTCTAATAAAATTAATTAAGAATTTAATTTTTCCACTACCAAAAAAAAAAAAAAAAAAAAAACCGTGATAAATATCTCAGTGAAGAAAAAAAAAATCCGCGACCGAAATTTATCATTCGAAGATAAATAAATAAAAATGCGTTGGCGGCATTGTGCGCGTGCGGGTGACACTTTGCGACCTCTGGCGGCGTAATTTCAAAGATGGCGGCCGTTCATCTTCGCAAGTCACGTTCTTAGATAATCTCATTAACACTTGCTTCTCCTCGGGCGCACTTTTTTCCCTTTAATTTGTTGAATTTAAAATTATTAACAGCTGTTGCCATCATCATCGTCGTCATCATCACCAACAGCAGGCTCCAGTAGCAGCGCCCCCTCGCGGCACTCACTTCCAACAATTCCCGCGTTAATTTCCCAGCCCGAAATTGATCTCTTGAACTTTTCATCTTCCTTCCAAAATCACAACTAACGCTAATGGCTGACAACAAACTTTCCGAAATCTCACTCTCAAAGCCACAGCGGACCAAGTCCAATAAACGCTCTTAAAAAGCTTTCCAATAAAATCAACAAAAACACCCCTTGGGTTAAGGCTTCACTTTTATTGCTAAATATGACGATAAAAGCTAAACAAATTAGAACTGAATGTGCTAAATCAGCACTAAACACATGTAGTCAATTAAGCTCTAAATACGCTAATTTAGTCAATTAAGCACTAAATACACTAATCGAATCAAATTACACTAATTCGAGCAATTAAGCGCTAAATAAATTAGAAATTGTTGCGCTAAGTACACTAATTTTGTCAAATTAGGCTGAAGCAATTTAGTGATAGATACGCTAATATTTTAAAATCAGTGTTAAACATATTAAAATCAGTAATTAAAGTACATTAATAGTAAATACACTAATTAATTCAACCAAAGTAGCGCTAAATATAGTAACTACCGTTTTAATTTATCATTAAATAATTAATTATCAAATGATGTAAAATTTTCACTATTAACTACTATAATTTAGTCAAATTAAATTAAACCCACAACCGTTAGCAGTTTACTTATCGCTAAATGCTGCACACTATTTATATTTATGTCAAATTTAAATAATACATTAATGGTGCATTAAATATCCTAATGCAAAGAATTAAGTGCACTGATTTTGACAATAATAAAGCATTAAATAAACTAAATCTAAACAATTTAATACGTAAATTTTAAAAAATAAAACTATCAAATTAACACGATTTTACTGAATTAGTCGTCTAATATTACAAAAAGTTACTTACAATGTCATTAATATCCCGGGTGTCCGAAATAATAAAACATTACAACTTCTGCCGGCTATTAAAAAAATCTATCAAAAATAAAAATCTAAAAATAGTGCCATTTTACAGAAAAACTCAGAAAGTTTTTTCTATAAAAAAAAATAATTTCTTGGTTACTCCCATAAATATTAAAAAAACATAAAAATTTAAAAAATTACTTTTTACACTCATTTGAGCAGTACTATAATCCTGTGATAACAACGCAATAACAATGAAACGACAATTAAAAAATAATGTAAATACAGTAAAACATTGCCACAGACATTCAAAATGTGAATAATTTAGAATTAGTTCTAATTTTTAGTTGAATTTGTGTGATTTCAGCATCCACCAGTTTTTTAAATACAGTAACATAAGTAGTAGTTAAGTAGTAGTAGACTTGTAGTTAAAAATAATCATTAAGACTTACTTTAATATTTATGATGGGCTAATTGTTAAATGTTTACGGAAATAAAGTACTGTATATACCTTAATTAAGTAATTAAATGGCACGTTTAAGTAGTTACTTTTTCTATTTAAAGCAATCAAATTTAGAACTCTATTATCAAAAACGGCGCAAACCAATTGTTTTGACACATCGAAAAAAAAAAAAAAAAAACATCAACAAACTAAATGTATTTAAAAGATAATTAGTTTTCGAAACAAAATTGACAGGTAACTTAATTATCTAATCTTATCTTTTCTTAAATTAAACTAGATAAAGTCGATTTTCAAACTTCCAAAAACCATTTCATTTTAATAACTTTTAAAAACGAGGCTTTTGTACTCGGCATTATTTCCCCACCGTTACAAAAACTTTGAAGCGACGAACTACAAAAATAATTTAATATTGCGCATGCGTAGTTGCGCCAGCTAATTAGCTGGCAGATGCGTTGGTCGGTTGAACCGTGAGAAGCGACGCCTGGCGGCGGTGGTGACGACGAACATGACGGCTGTTGATGGCACGTAAAACGCATCGAAATTAAGTTTTAAACGCTGTTTCATCCATTAGCTAAAAAGTATTAACGCTTAAAAATCTTCGCCCACCCTCCGCATCTCCTCACCCACCTACCCTAAACCACGCCCCCGCCCCCCACCGCCCCCCTGCGCCCCCCCCTCTGCCGGTTTTGCACCCACATTTTCTTCAACTTATAATGGATATTTGACAAAACGCTTTTCTAGTTCAAACGTCGGTTGCGTCTTCCGGTGAAGCCATTAGAACACCCGCTCACCCCTCACGTGACTAAGGGAAAGAGAGAGCGATGGAGAGATGGAAAGAGAGAGAGATGGAGAAAGAGAGATGGAGAGAGAGAAAGAGAGAGAGAGGTGGGAAGGGAGTGGGAGAGGGAGGGAGGGAAAAATTGCTTAAAACGTCTTTTAAATTGATAACGATCGATCCGACATCCGAGTTAACATTCCGTTCGCATCCTCAACACTTTGACACGAGCTTTGTCTACGCACGCGCACAACACACACCGCTGGTCACGTGAGCCACTCGGAAGTGAGTGCGGTGGGCACCACACCGGCCTAAACCACTCCCATCCACTCCGCAACGAAGAGAGACGGAAGGAATTGTTAAGAGAGGAATAGAGAATTAATGAGGCAGAGTGATGGAGAAAGAAAAGAAAAAAAAAATTAAGAAAAATGAAAAAGTGATCGAGAGAGATAATAATTTTGAGAAGCAAAACGCTACCGAGAGTGATGGAGCGATGAGATGCTGAGAGACAAAACGACTCTGGGATGCAGAATGATGCTGAGGCCAAATACAGTGAAACCCGGTTATAGTGCGATTTAAGGGACGGAACAAAATTCGCACTATAAGCGAGATCGCACAATATCCGGGAAATGCAGAAATTTAAACTAAAGTGTTTTTTAATTGAAATGAATGATTTATTCAAAAATAAGGTTTTTTAGTTTCATTTTTTTTTTTGGCCTTTTTTTTACAAACAATCTGTAATTGGCAAGAAAAAACTGTCCGGAAAATTCACAATTTTTAAAATTTTTAGATTTGCGTTAATTTTTTTTTTTTTTTAAATCCATTTAAGTGGATCGCACTATAAACGGACCTTTTATACAGACTTTTAATCTCTGAAGACCAAGATATAGTCGCACTAAATGCGGGTTCGCGCTGTAAACGGGCGCACTTTAATCGGGGTTTTTTAACACATGCTCCAACGGCGTTGTCAAAGGGACTGGATAAAAATCGCACAATAAGCGGGATCGCACAATAAGTGGGATCGCACTATAAGCGGGTTGCACTGTAATAAAAAAAAAAGATGGAGCGATGTTATGAGAGACAGAACGATGCAAAACTAGATAGAAAATTGCTGTGAGAAAGAGAATAATGTAAAGCAAAATATAAAAATGCTATGAGAGACGAAACGCTGCAAAACAAGACAGAATGATGCTATGAAAAATATAAAAATGCAAAGAGAGACAGAACGATGTTATGAGAGACAGAATGATGGTAAAAAAGGTAGAGTGAGACTTTGGAGACAGAGTGATGGAGAAAGAACGGTTCGAATTAAATTAGCGGATTTGTTCGTTTATTCCAATATTTGTGCCGCGCGCAGAGTTGAAATGCGGCGCGGATGTTTATTCATCATCAGAAATGAAAGTGGGTGAGGGTGGGCATGTGTGCGAATCGATACACAGTTATATTTCCAGTCGGATGGAGATAACTCGCTTAAGTTGAATACATAAACAGCCACCCACCTCCGAACCCTTTCCCCAATCCCCCGTGCCCGTTACAAAACCCTCCGGCATTAATATTTCATGCCACCCAACTTCACTCTTCGATGATTATTCATCAATTGAGCGCGTCTCGATAACTAAATAACCAATATTAACTCCCCCACCCACGCTTATTCTCGCATCTTCTTAATAACTTTTTCTTTCGCAACTTTTTAAACCTACTCTTATGTAAACAAAAACTTCCGCGATACCTGTTTACGTTACTTTTGTTCCAAGAAAAAACGATAAATCGAGGTTTTTTCTTTACGATAATTTTATTTAAACCTTATAGTAGTTAATTATCTGGTTAATTATTGAAGAAAATTCACGTTGGATGAGTATATTTTAATGGTTACGTTTAGTTAAAAAATAATTTATAGAATTGTAAATACTTAATTGATATATTAACGAGAAAAACTCCTCGCAATACATGTAAATATTAATGAAGAGTTTGATCAACTTCAACTTGTTTCTTCAACAAGAAAGAATTTTCAACTTTATCGTACCTATTAAATTCTACGAGAACAGGCTGAGTTTTACCGTTTCCGCTAACCGTTATGCGCAGTGTACCCATCATCATTTTGCTGTTTTCATAATTTAAAGTTTATAGAGAAATGATTGTTTATTAAATTAGAAACGTCCGTTATTTCTGAATTTTAGCACCGGTAATTCAAGTTGTTATCATTTTGATAACGCAATTTTTTTTTTAATATAAATTGTTTTGGCTTATGAAATGCTGATAGGTTATAGCTAAAAGTTAATAACTTTAATTTCTTAATGTTTTAAATTTTCTCTGCACACTTCTCTCTCTCATGTTTCAGTTTAAAACTTTCTTCTATTTTAAAATAATCTTAAAACTGTTTATGGTATCTGGATTCAGTCAGTTAACGCAACAACAAATATTCAAAACAAATAATACTGAGAAAGTTAACCAAAAAAAAAAAAAAAAACTCCATTTGATTTTAATACTTTGCAGCACTTGCTTATATTTCTCGGATCCATCTTAGATCTAGTAAGTGTTTACCGAATAAAAGAGTTCTCGAATCTTTCAAACAGTTAGATTTGGCTAGACTTCTAGAGTAATAATTAAAAGGGCCATTTAATCAGAAATGAATTGTGAATAATATAGAATGAAATAAATTTAAAGAAAAAGTTGAAGATAAAATTAATATTTTTAATGTTTCAACAAAAAATAAAGCCTGTTAAATTTATTTATGAAATTAAAAATATGCCGTAGTCTACGGTAGTATACCAGAAATTAAAAATTGGCATAAGCTACGTTTATTCGTAAATAAAACTCATTACTGTATACAGTAGTAGGTTACTGCGTATTATTTTATTATAAATTAAAGTTGCCGTCAAAATTTGCCCGTGAATATAATGAATGTGACGCGCGTTGCAACCACTTTTAAACAGCTTTTACCGGTAAACAATCATAAATTCAGCAAATTGTAAAATTAAGAAAAAACCTTTAAGAAGGAAACGCTGGCGTCGATTTTACAAAGCCTGCTGTATGAAATACACCTGCTGACAAACGTTTTTAAATTAAATAAGTTAAATGTCATCTGCTCTTAAAATTTACGCTCGTATGTACCGTATTTAGATGACGGTAATGTCATAAAAATCTGCGCGATCGATAATAATATTATTATTATTATCGATAATATTATTTTCTTAATTTTAAAAAAACTCTTGCTTTATCGATCTGCTTGTGTAACGATCGCTTCCGACGTTGCAAATTAAAGCAACGCACTTAAAATGTCAATAATAAAATTCGACGTACTCGTACTTGACAATATTTATACTTGACGATATTTATCTCTTCTTTCGCTCGTTATTATTATTATAATTTTTTTTTTTATTTATTTATATTTTTATTTTAGTTCAATGCCTTCGTTAAATCAATTTTTTTCTAAAAAAAAAATTATCCTATTCCCGATTAATTCTCCATCAAATCTGTAAACACCAATTTTAAGCTAAATTTTCTTCAAATTTAAACGAAGTTTTAAGCAAATTTTAAAATTAAGCTGACTTTAAAAAAATCACCATCTTAAATTTTTTTTCGTTATTTTCTGATTCCTTATTTTCGGATTTATCTGATTCAAAATCAACTTAATGTATAGTGTGTCCGTAAAAATCCGAAGCTTTTAAAAAGCGAATAAACAAATCATATTTTAATGAAAATGAATTATTTTTTTTTTATATTTACATACAACAACACCTCCGATTTAATAATAAAAAACAATATTTAGAATGTGACCTCTACAACTGAGTTGGCACGTAATAATGCACTCAAGGCAATTTGAGAAAATTTGCATTAAACCTATGATAGATGCCGGCACGTGCCGAGCTGCAGTCGGCAGGTTTAGGTTGCAAAGTCCACAAAAAGGTTTAGCCGTCAATGTGAGCGCTTGAACACGTTTACGCGTGCCGACTAAGATGGAGAGGTCATATCCTAAAAATTGTTTTTTTTATCATTACATCGGAGGTGCTATTGTATGTAAATATTAAAAAATTAATTCATTTACTTTAAAATTTGACTGATTTATTCGCTTTTTTAAAGCGACACACTATACAAAATACTAAATTTCATAATAATTTCTGATTTAAAAAAAATAAAAATGTAAAAAAAAGTGAATTTTCACGAAAGTAAATAAAGAAGGAAGCGAAAATGTCCGAAGAATGTGACAGCCGGTGAAACAGTAACCGAGTAAGTGACGCTTAGGGGCGTTGGGGTGGGAAAGGCTTCGTGCTCCGAGTGCCAAACGCAGCAGGGACCGACGGACCTAAAGTCCAAGAACGCCTGTGGTCGAGCCCAGCAGAGGGAGCACACGTCGTTAGAAGAGGAGTGATGGGAGAAGCATAATAAAGGCGAGGCGGAAAATAGAAGGAGGGGGGTTATCATTTTCTCATTTTGTGTTTGTTGTATTGTGTTGAAGGCGGGCGACGACAGCGACACCTACGGAATACCAAATCAACGTCACTCAATTACGTCACCACCCCCTCGTCCCGCCTGGGGAAACGCGACAACCCTTTGACATTACGACGACCAAGCTACAGACAAATTTCGATCGACGCGTTGCGTAATTTATTTAAACTTTAGACTAAAGAATATATTGAAATAAAACAATCGCCATTTGAAAAAATAAATTACATAATTCAACTGCAAATAAAATAATGTCTCGCAGGATGTTCGTTGGATGGCGTTAGCTTTGAAACATGAATAACTCAGTCGAATTTCAATAAAAATGAATTATTTTTTAATATTTACATTAATTAACACCTCCCGTTTAATAATAAAAAAAACAATTTTTAGGAAATGGAATCTATAATTGAGTCGGCACGTGTCAATGAGCTCGAGGAAATTTCCATTAATCCGACGGTAGATGCCGGCACATGCCGAGATTCGGTCTGCAGGTGCAGGCTGGAAGTCCGCAAAAGCTTTAGCCGTCAAAGTTAGCACGTTTACACTTGCCGACTAAGTTGTAGAGGTCATGTTTTAATAATTGTTTTTTATTATTAAATGGGAGTTGTTAATTAATGTAAATATAAAAAAAAAAATTATTTTCTTTAAATTTGACTGATTTATTCTTGTTTCAAAACTAACGTCATCCAACAAATACCCTATATACCGTGTGTTTTTTTATTTACGGAGTTTGATAAAAACGAATAAAGAAGTCAAATTTTAATGAAAATGAATAATTTTTTGATATTTACATACAACAACACCTCCGATTTAATGACAAAAAACAATTTTTAGAATATGGCCTCTCCAACTGAGTCGGCACATGTTAACTCGATTAGCCAAATTTTCAATTTAAAAAGCGAATAAACAAGTCAAATTTTAATAAAAATAAATTAATTGTTTAATATTTAGTTACAACAACATCACCAATTTAACAATGAAAAATAACGTCTGGCATGTGACCTCATCCACTGAGTCGGCACGTGTTAACTCGATTAGCAAAATTTTCAATAACTTTCTTATAGGCGTATTTGCCAACATCCAACCAGACACGAGCGAGAGAGTTATTCGAAAATTTCGTTGCACGCGTTAACATGTGCCGACTCATTGGAGAGGTCATATTCTAAAAATTATTTTTTATTATTAAATCGGAGATGTTGTACCGGTAACTAAATATTAAAAAATTAATTTATTTTCATTAAAATTTGACTTGTTTATTCGACTTTTAAATTGTAAATTTGGCTAGTCGAGTTAACATGTGCCGACTCAGTTGGACTCATATTCTAAAAATTGTTTTTTATCATTAAATCGGAGGTGTTGTTGTATGTAAATATCAAAAAATTATTCATTTTCATTAAAATTTGACTTCTTTATTCGTTTTTATCAAACTACGTAAATAAAAAAACACACTTTAGTAAAATCCCAAAACTTTTAACTAAAAACTAGACATTTCAATTTAATAAAATTTCAGCATGACCCTAGTTGAGTCTAAAAAAAAAAATCCGCAATAAAAGCAAATAAATAAACCGAGTAAAAACAGTCAAAATACTGTATTTAATTTCCCATCAAAAGCTGTTTTCGCCCCGAAAACCGAATGCTTTACTGTAGTTATGAAGCGGGAGTGACTTACCACGGAAAAGTCCATGACTTTGATGATCCATATGAGCAGCGCCATGTTGATGATGACCATAACCATGAGCAAAAGGACGAAGAGATAGAGACACCTCTTCCTCCACCCGTAGATGCCCACTTTGAACACCTGCTGCTGGCCCCCGGGGTGCACGGCGCCCCCGCCGCCTACGCCCTCGCTGTGCTGAACCAGCGACGTCTGCATGCCTGACCACTCAGACGCGTTGTCCATTCCTCCGCCTCCCCCGCACCCTACAGCCTCCGAGTCGTCGTCGTCGTCCACATCTGAAACACCATTCAACAACAATTTATTAGCACAAAAATATTAAAACGTCAAAATGATTTATTGGAACAGTTTTTAATTTTGGTAAAGGCTGTTGAAATAATGATAAATTCGTTTCTTATTATTTTTTTTTTTGCCGGCAAAAAAAAAAATTTACTTTTAAGTGCTAACAATTACTTTTAAATGCTAAAATTTACTTTTAAGTACTATAAAAAACTACTTTTAAAATAGCAAGGAATACTCAGTCTACAGCGCCAAACAATCTTTTGTAAGTGCCGAAAATTGCTTTAAAGATTTATTCTAAACGCCCACATTTATTTTAAAAGAAGAGCATTTTTCTTAATCTGTAAGTGGAACAACAATTTTTTTTAAAAAAAAACTGAAATAAATTTAAAAGTACAAAATACCTTTAAATAAAAATCGATAATTTTTGTTTGAAGTACAAATCGATGCCAGTAGCGGGTAAATTAATTCCGAGTATTAAAATTACTTTTTAAGATATGAAAAATACATTTCAATTGCAAAAAATGAGTAATAAATTGCAAAAACAACCTTTAAAAATGGCTTTAAAATCATTTAAAAGGCTTACGAAATAGTTTTAAAAAAAACTAAATAAAATAACTACCGGTAAGTTAAAAGTTTTCTTAACTAAGATAATATTATACTGTATGTAAAATTTTATTAAAAAAAAAAAAGGTGGTCACAAAAAACGTGCACACAACTACATTTGTATGAAATCCTTTTATTAATCTAAACATTTCAATGCCACATGAAAAAATGTTACTTTAAGGACTTTTTTTTTAATATTTAATTGTTCCATTCTGTATTTAAAAACATCCTGTTTCGGTCTCAACACAAGCTGCAAAACGCATAATACCCATTCACTATACCTGGTTACACTGACTCTAACTTGGTTTCTAAGCTATAGCATATTATGTTAACATGTTCAAATTTCACTATCTTAGACTTAAATTAGGTAGAAAACAAAATTTGGGGTATGATGCAAAAAAAAAAAAAAATTGACAACATAAATGAACGACAATGGAAGTGAACGTATGCAGGAAGCAGCGCTGTAACCGAGGCAACACGTAACCGTAAGGGACGAACTTGTTTTTTCTGCATGTGTTGAGACCGAAAAAAGATATTTTACACGCAGAATAAAAAAAAATTAAATGTTAAAAAAGTTCTTAAAGTTACATTTTTTCATGTGGCAATCAAATATTGACATTATTAAAAAGATTTCATACTAATTCAGTTGGATGCACTTTTTTGTGACCACCGTGTATATACAGCTGACAGTAGGCCTATATACTTTATTTTCTAATTTTTAAGTTGGCTTTGAGTGATATTAACAAGGAGGATATTTATACACGTAAATTCTTCGTACATATTTTATGCAGATCTACTAGAGGTGAGAGGCTAAGAAGTTGTTAAATCGACGTAAAACGAGGTCAATAACGAATGAAAGACGAAAAGAAAAAAAAAGTGTCGAAAGTTAAGAAAACGGAAAAAAAAAAATTCGTTTTTTTTTCTCCCTATTTATTTCTTTTTTGTTCATTTCGTGAGAGAAAAAGTCGATCTCGATTCAATGTGCATACTCACTCATCGAGCATATGCATATGAGGTTCGCAACAGCGGCGCTCCTAACCGATGCCGATATCTGGCATTTCCCCCACGTTGAGTCGACATCCACGCGTTTTGAATTCCAACGAGGACCACCCCGCGCCCCTACCCTCCCTACATACACTCACATACGTGTATCCGACAACACGGCGGCGGAGACAAGAATGAAAAATGTATGAACTTTTCACCCCACACCCTCCCTCCATCCGCCCAAAAAAAAAAAAAAAGACTATCCCTCACTTTAGATATTTTCATTCCCAATTTTGTTTCTCGTGCGCATTTTATTCCTAAGGTACTATTACCTTTCAGTTCACTTTTTCTTGCATTTGACTTCGAAATTTCCTATTTCCTATTTCCTTCTTTTTTTTTTTTTTTTAGCTTAAAACATTTTTATTTCAGCCATTTATTTATTTTATTTTTTTAAGGATCGTTTTTAGATTTTTTTTTTTTTGCTTTTGATTTTTGTACTTCGATCGATTTTGATTTGCTACTACAGTATTTTTATCCACATTTAAAACTACCGGTAGCTATTTGAAAAATAATACTCGGTATTGTTTAAAATCAAAAAGAAAAAAAAAATTATGAACAAAAATTGTTAAAGCTGAAATAATTTTAAATTCACTAGAATATTGTAACTTCATAGTTTGTAGGGTACGAAAAAACTTGAAACCGGAAATAAAATTATTACGAAAAGGCTTTAAATTAGATAATGAGGAAATTACGACGTGCCAGTTATGGACTTACCTCGATTTTATGTTACTTAAATAATTTTTTTCTTTTTTTGCTTTTGATTTTTGTACTTTGATCGATTTTGATTTGCTAAAACAGTATTTTCATCCACATTTAAAACTAGCTATTTGAAAAACAATACTCGGTATTGTTTAAAATCGAAAAGAAAAAAAAAAATTATGAACAAAAATTGTTAAAGCTGAAATCTTTTTAAATTCACTAGAATATTGTAACATCATAGTTTGTAGAGTACGAAAAAACATGAAACCCGAAATAAAATTATTACGAAAATGCTTTAAATTAGATAATGAGGAAATTACGACGTGCCAGTTATGGACTTACCTCGATTTTACGTTACCGGTACTTAAATTATTATTATTTTTTTTTTTGAATCTATAAATAGCGCTGGCAACTCTAAATTTGAAATGCAATATGATTAAACTGGGATATGTTTCCGTTCAAACAATATCACGTTTATTGTATATACAGTAGTACAGTATAATGTAGGTATGTTATTTGTTCAAACCGGATAAGATTTCTCTCATCAATATAACCAAAAATGCCAACTTCGTAAAATAACGTGCTTTGGATCAAAAATTACATTTATAATACTGTAATAAAATTAGAACTCGAAAACTTCAACCTATTTGCATTCTCTATAGTACTATACCGTACATCATTTCAATAAAAAAATAAAGTATTCATATTTATTTTTTAAAAAAGGTGAGCTTAATGTATTCGTATATTGTACATAATAATTTGAGCAAAAATTGGTAAATTTGAAACATAATTTGAACCAAAACATTTTAAATTCAAAAATCAATAATAGCCAACACACACACACAAAAAACCCCCCAGCAATTTTGTGATTTAATTAAAAACGGAATAATATTATTATTTTTAATTTAGAAGTGATTACAGTAATCTCAACATCTTTTTTAAAAAAATCTAAAACACTTAAAATTAATTTGGGGTTATTTATTTTTTTATTATTTTGAACCAAAAACGAATGTTGAAACTTCGAATAGATGCGGTAAGGTAGCACCGAAAGATTTCAATATCAACGTAATTAGCACTAAAAAGAGGTGGAAAACATATTCTGAAAATAATCAATTTCATAATAAATACTTTCGTTCTCTACTGGAACTACGATACCATACCGGAAGTGTATCGATATAAAAGTAACTAGCGCTGAATGCTTATCGTTTCAAAATAATTATCACCGGAAATACCGTTTCCAACCTCGAGCGCAACATCCAAATCTCATAGTACGCTTTTAATAACTCGTTCGATCTTTAAAAATTGCCCCGCTCCTTATATATTTTAAATTAAAAAAAGACACACTCTCCCTTTTATCACTCCCATCCCCAACCACACAGATGACGTCATTCTGTCCTCGAAATCACGCGACTGGCTTAATAAAAGCTCACCAGTAAATCGAAAATGTAAATAAAACGGTTTTCTTCATTTTTTTTCTTTAAAGAAAATAATAAAAAAAACTTATTTTTTAATGTACCCTGTACCAAAAAAAAAAAAAAATGGACGACGCTGCTCAAACTTCGCTATCAATAAATTATTAATCTCAGTCGTAAAAAAAAAATCCTTAAGAAAAAAGAAATCTTCAGAAGAAAAAAAAATCTGTTAAAAAAAAAAAAAAAAAAAAAATAGCGGGAAATAAATGGCAGGTAAATTCCGTCAAATCCGCTGTCAAACGCAAAGTGCGGCTGGCAAGTGAGGATTTTGTGGGTGGCAAAGTTTGAGAGGGTGGTGAGGAGGAAAATAAGGAGGAGGAGAGGGGGGGTGGAGAGAGAAATTCATCACAACAAGGCTATTTTCGGCTGTAGGTGTCGTTAGTGTACACATCGCATGTACATAAGAATAAGAATGAGTGGAAGGGTAAGGGAGAGCGGGATGCTAGGAGATATTGTGGGAGAAGCAAGTGATGAAGAGAGAGAGAGAATGAGAGAGGAAGAGAGAGAGAGAGAAAGAGAGAGAGAGGGATAAAAGATAAAAAAGTAAATCCGACAAAAATATCCATTTCCTAATTGAATTTTTCTTCTCGTTTTCTCGCACCCCCAACCCACATATCGGGTGGCGCAAAAAAAGTGGCACCCCTATGTGTAATTTGAAATAAAAATTTATTTTTTAAACTTTTTATTCTGAAAAAACTGCTAAAATGTTGCACAATGTTAATTTACATAAAATTATAAATCAAAATTAATATGTCTTCCCTCATTCTCAGCATTTTCTTTTAACTGTCTGGTCCTGTAGTAAAAATCATCAATACAAATTTTACCATTCTACAACAATGGCGCCAATTTTAGTTGTTCCAAGAAAATAACTGCATGTAACGAGTTTTCGAACAAAGCATGAAGTAAAATTAGTCTTAATCAACTTTGTAAACAAATTGATTCCGATAGCACAAAAATCAGGAAGAGGTCGTTTAAAGTCCGCTAGAACAGCACCGAACATTCAGCATGTGAGTGAGCTGATTTGCAGCCAGGAAAAAATTCCCAAAGTTAGAAAAATCCACGATTAGGTTATTTGGGGTGCCCTCCAACAAAAAAATCTACTTTAAGCGTAAATTAGCAACAATAAAAAAACTAAAAATGGACATTGTTGAAGAGTAGCAAAATTTGTCCCAATGATTTATAAACAGCAGCATTCACCAGTGGTGCACACAATTAGAAGAAAATATTGAGACAGGAGGAAGACATATTAAATTTGATTTAAATTAATATTAGGCAACAATTTAATAGTGTTTTCAGAATAAAAAGTTTTAAAAAAAAATTTTTTATTTCAAATTTCCCATAGGGGTGCCACTTTTTTTGCGCCACCCGATACATCTACGCTGTCGAACAGTGAGCCCGGTCCATCATCCAATCAACGAGCAGACACAATACCGGTAATAATAATAAAAAAAATTTTTCTCGCGTGCGGTTTAATCTTGGAAATTAAAAACTTGATGTAAAGAAATTATCTTACGGCTTTCCTATCATATTTTTTATTTTTATCGGTAGCGTGACGTAGTTGTAACCGTCTAATTCCGTGAGTTAGTAGTAGACGAGGAGGATAGTGTGGCGTCGTCTTAAAATATTCATAGCCTTAAAACCTTCCGCAAAAATATCTTTCATTTGAATATCAAACTAATTTCATTTTTCGAAGACGTTAATGCTGATTGGCGCGTTCTTGCGCCCATATTAGTAAATAGCGTCTGTTGCCGTAGCAACCGCAAATTAAACGCCGCGGTTTTTTCTTCCCCCTCTCCCATCTTTCTTTCTCACTCAACCCTTTTAGGGTGTGAAGGTGTGGGGAATCAAGAAAGATGACGAGGGGATAGATTTAGGGCTGGATTTAAACTTGTTGCGGGCCTTCCTGTAAGCTGCCTTGCAGCGTAAAACCCATATTCAGCCGCATTTTAACGCTTAGATCTAGTACAAGTATTTTCTAATTTTAGAAACAAATTTTTTTTTTAAAAAAAACTTAATGAGTGTTAATTTTATTTTTAAGAGCTTGGCTTAAATTTTACTAAGTGCTTATAAGAGTTTTAAAAGAGTTCCGGGTAAGATAAAGTAAAGTGAACACTTCGAAATTTGTACCGTATTCTCTATAATCGCCGGCTTTTGATTATAGAGCCCCGGTTATTTCAAAATTCATTCGTAGCAAATAAAGGAAAAGATAGCTTAAACTTTTTAAAACACTCACCAAACATACGTTACAACTTACATCAATAAAATGCTCCATAAATTTAATACTGTAAATAAAAATTCACAAACACGACCATTAGCTTCACCTGATAACCTAGTGAGGATGAAGATTATGAGTTTAGTAATTAGCAGTTGTCCCATAAAAATTTATTAGGGTTTAAGATGAAGTGTGTTTATGAATTTAAGGAGTGCTTGTTACAGTTTATTTGGTTGATTTGCAAAATTAATCTTTCGTTTAGGGGTCTTTTTTGGTAGGAACTAGGAATGTAAAATAATTTTACAGTAGAACTTCAATTAACCCAATTATTGCGGTTCGAATCTGCCACGGTTAATAAAAAATGCGCATTTGTCGCTTTATTTATTTGTTATAAATCTGCTAAATACACAATTTAACAGTTTTTCGAAAAAAAAAAAAAAATAATTGTACCGGGTGAACGAAATGTAAGTATCCAACTTCCGCCTGCTATTTAAAAAAATACCAGAGATAAAAATGTAAAAATTACGCCATTTTACAGAAAAATTCAGAAAGTTTTTTATGTATAAAAATAATTTTTTTGTTAATTCAAAAAATATATAAAAAAAAGCTAAACATCAAAAAATGACGTTTTTCAAAAATAAAAATTACAATGCTATTTTTTTTTTCTACAATATAGAATACCGGTATTAAAAATATTTTTTTTTCTCAAAAAAAGATATTCGCTCGTATTTTAAGCAGACTAAATCAAGTATATTTTTTAACAGATTTTAATAAATTGATTTAGTAGTACACCCAGAACAAAGTAAGCCTACACTTGGTAGTTTTTGAAGGCCCAAAAACTTTGAGAGCCCTAATGATAAATCCGGCGCTGTAGAGATAGATGAATGGATAGATAAGAGCGAACGTGAAGGGGGATGGAATGAGTGGGAGAGTGTAAATAAATTTTTCATACAATTTAAAATTCAAAAGCCAAGAAGATGGTCGATGACGTCACGACTTAAATCCACCAATCGTCTGCTGTCAGCCTCACTCACCCGCCACCTACAAGGCGCATCTCGACCACACAGCTTTATTTACAAATAAATATTGAAAAGAATTTGCTTCGGAGATAAAAAAAAAATCTATTTTTTTCACTTCCCCCTCCCTCCCTCAACCCCCTCCCCCTATCCTTCCCCCAACACCCCACCTCCAATTTTAGAACAAAAAGATGGAATAACTTAAGGTCTTAAATTCTATACCTTTGTAATATTCAAATGTACCGTTCTCAAACAACAGCGCTACTATCACCCTAAAAACATTTTTTCTTGTTTTTTTTTTTTTTTTTTTTTTTTTTTAGCCGGCGCATTTAAATAAATAAATAAATATAAAAACAAAATAAAAATTCAAACATGTTTCCGGCATTAAATATTCATCGGTATTAGATTATAGCGAGGAAAAGAAGAAAAAGGAGAAGAAGGAGAGAAAAATGACAAAACAAGAAGCCGGAACGCGGATATTTTGTGTAGACGCGGAGATGACGTCACGAGAAAAATATATTCATAAGAACAATAAATATCGACTTGTCAAAAAATTTTACATATGTCTTTTTCGCTCTCTCTCTCTCTCTCTCTCATTCCGTCATTCGCCTCCTCAACCCACCCCGCAAACAACAAATCTCCTTCAAGGGTTTAAGTTAACAAAACAACAACGTAGCGCACGTCACGAACCTTTACGTAACGGAACGCAGATTTGTCAAATTCTCGCAAATGAAACTCACGGGCGCGTGCGTAACACGTGTTCTGCACGTGTAAGGTGGGATTTTTAAATCCAAATTCAAATTTCAACCCCACCCCCTCCCCCCTTTCAAATCTCAATCCCACATTTTTCATCTCGCCCAATTTTTTTCATTCTGAGGAAGACAGAATGATGCTTAGAGAGAGGGAGAAACATAAAGTAATGTTAAGCAAGAGAGATGAAGGGAGAGCGAGGGAAAAAGATCGAGAGGTAGAATGATGTTAAAAGCGAGAAAAACAGTGATGCAAAAAGAACGAAAAGCAGAATGATGCGGGGAGAACTGTGCTAAAAGAGAATGAAAAAGCGAAATGATAAGTGAGAAACACAGTGATGCTAAGAGCAAGACAGAGTGACGACACAGAGAGACAAAATAATGATAAGAGAAAGTGATGCTGCTAGACAAAAAAGGTAGATTGATACTAAGAGAAAAGCAATGATGCAAAGAAAGAACAGCAGAATAATTCGAGGAGATTGACAGGACAATGCTAAGGCAGTGTGATGCCACAGAGAGAAAGGCAGTATGATGTTCAGGTTAATTGAAAAGAGTGATGCTAAGAGAAAAAAGCAATAATGGAGAAAAAAAACTAAACAAAAAAATAATTATGAAATGGACAGAACGATGCCAAAAGAAAAAACAAACAGAATAAGAATAATTGAGAAATAAACAGGTACAAAAATTAAATTAAATTTATATAGGGAAAGAAGTTATAATTGTAGACATTAAAAATGAATGATTCAACTAAGAGAAAAGCAAAATGAAGTTTCAAAAAATGCAAAAAACAAAACTACAGTACAGTCGTACTCGTACCTCGATATACGGCCTAGATACGCACCTGGAAACTAGGCTGTTTTTACACTGAAAAACACGTGTAAAAAAAGTAATTGGGGAATTCTGTGGCATTATAATAAAGGGCTACCGAAAAATACATACAGTATTATCAAATTATAATTAATACATAAATAAAGGTATTAAAAAAATTCCCAAAATAAGCAAAAAATATTTTTGAAATTGGTTAAAAACTTGTTTTATTTCAAAATTTCTCGTGTAAAAAGAAAATGAAAATTTATTTTGAAACCGTGTTATTTCAAATTCGTGTAAAAAAAAATCTGTGTAAAAACAGTAGAGTATTAGGCGAATTTGACACTACCTAGAGAGGCCTACTGTACTACATACTCTCACACGAAAACATGCAAAACAATTATTAGTGTGTGTATTTTTTTTAAAAATGCGCACTTTTCATATAAATTTTTTTATTTTTTTAAAGTTTTTCTTGGCCGCATATTGAGGATTCTGGGCCGGAAATCGAAACCTAGTCGTAATTAGTAAAGACCGTAGTAGCAAAATGCCGTATATCGAGGTATGGGCGTATTCTAAGAAAGAAAGATGGAGTAAACAGGCCGCAGCATGATGCTAAGAAAGGAAACGTGAAAAAGAAATGAAAGATAGAACAAGGCAGAAGGAAACAAAATGATGTTGTGAGAAAGAAACAATGAGAGGTAGAAAGGAGAAAACGCTTAAGAAAAGCAGTTGATGTGGTAGGTGAAAAATAAAAGAAGAGAAGAAAAAAAAAAAATCGGATGAAGAATTGCACGTTCGATTGAGTTAACGTGCGAGGCAGCAGGTGCCGACTCCAAGCCGCTAAATTTTAAATCTCCATCAAAATTACAATGTCACAAAATGAAATTTTCGTTTGAAAAGAAATAGGGGAGAAAAAAGTAGGAAAAAAAAAAAAGATGAATAATAAGATTTATTTTTCTTATTAAAATAGAAGTTAAGTCTTAAATGATTAAAAATTATTAGGTGGAATTTGATGGGTAAATTTAATATGTTAACCCAAAATCGCTCATCGAAATTGATGCGTGAATTTAATGCGTTAACCTAAAATCACTCATCAAGATTGACGGCGACATCAGATATGAATATGAAAATAAATAATTAAGTTTAATTTTGATAAAAAAAAAATAACGTTGAAAATAATTATTATCTATTAAAATGTACCGGTAATTAAAGTTGCTAAAATTATTGGTATAGCTTTTTATGAAATTTTCAAAAACTTAAACAAAAATAGAACTGATTCATAAATATTTTTTTAAATAAAAAAGTGTAATTACACAGTCTGACATGTAACCTAAGGAGAAACTTTGCCAAAAAATTCTGAAGCGAAAGTGAAACCATGTACATTAATTTTGGTCAGATACAACATTTTGAGTTTCTAAGAAAGAATGGCTTTTGAAAGGAACCTAAAACTTAAATATTATCTTGATGTTAGCATTGGAGCTCTGTTTTGTTCTATCAATTGAAAGTTCGCTTGAAATGTCGCTACGGTGGAACTCCAATATTCGCTATTAATCCGTTCCAGAAAAAATGGCGATTATAGAAAATAACGAACACCTTTTTCCCATAGAATAACATTAAAAGTGATTTCATCTGTTTCCAGCCCTCAATTTTGCACGTAGGTATACAAGAAAAAGCCAATTAACACAAAAAGCATAATAAATACATTTATTTTTAATTGATTATTAATAGCATATTAATCACTTAATATTGTCATAAATTTACTTGTGTTGATGTTCTTATGATTTATTAACATTTTCAGACGAGTCATCAGCATTTGTTTTTTTTAAAGAATTTATCCAATGTTGATTTTTTTTTTTTTTTTTGTTATGATTTTTAAAATTCACACTAATACTGATCAGCTGACTGCAAATAGCGTCAAAAGTGTGACGAATATCGAATCTGCAACAAACAGAAAAAACCATGGCGAAAATTAAAGTTCCACTGCATTTGGGCACTAGGTCAACATTCAAAAGTTGTGACCGATCAAATGTGCATAGTTGAACTTCTACAGTTCCAGAACTGCTACTAAGAGTAGGGGAAAGGTCTCTTTCAATACGCAGGCTTTTGTAATAAATATAAAATTTTTATTAAAACAGTCTCATTACTTTGATACCGCACCATGAATACTCAATTTGCTAATTCTGAAATTTAGAATCAAGCGCAATTTAGACGTTAATTCCGTTCTACTGAAGTTTTTATCATACATACAGTACAAAGACTAAATAATTTAAAATTTCCTTTTCTTTTTTCGTTTTTTTTATTACTGGTAATGTACTCTTTCATTTTAAATTAAAACAAATAGAAGTACGAGAAAAATCAGTGGCGGAAATTCGATTTATTTTTCTATTCATTTAATTAACTAATTTCGCCCTCGAGACATTTAGAAACCATTAACCCATCAACTACGATTTTTTTAAAGGAACGAATAAGATTAAAATAAGCGCTTTTTTCCGTTTATTAAATCTAAAGAAAAAAGAAACAACTTGAAATTAAAAGACACGAACGTTGAATAAGGTCGCCTCGCAACGACGTCTAACGAAATAAAAAAAAAATATATATAAAAAAAAAATATCCTAAGTTAATCTAACTGTGTAGTGAGGGTGAGAGGCTAAAAAATGATGATTTTGATTCACTTAAAACAAAATGGCTGCCAGTACGTGCTGCCCCTTACAATGGCGCGCGTTGGCAAACCACACAAACACATGCGCGGTCAGCACGCACGCCGAAAGCACCGCTCATCATCCACTTTGAAATAGAGGGAGAAAAAATATATATATTTGCGGGTAATCTCTCGCCAAAAAGCAGCTCAAAATACAATTTAATGCACCCAACCCTTCCTTCTACGTATATGTACGCCGAACAAATATACAGGTAAACAAATGTTTGTCCTAACTCAAAACAAAGACAAATATTCAAAACAAATTGAAAAAGCAGACGAAACAAATGAAATCTAAAGTTCATTTGGTTTTTAATATTTGCCACGGTCTATCGTAATATTTGCCTTAGTTTTTTTTTTGCGGTGGAGTTGTCATCCAACATGGGCCTTGGAAACGAGTAGACCTAATTCTGTTTTTACACGGATTTTTTTTACACGAATTTGAAATAACACGGTTTTAAAATAAAATTTAATTCTCTTTTTACGCGAGAAATTTTTAAAATGACACGGTTTTTTAACCAATTTAAAAAATATTTTTTCTTATTTTGGGAATTTTTCAAATTTTTCATACCTTTATTTATGTATTAATTATAATTTGATAATTTCGGTAGCCCTTATATAATGTCACAGAATTCCCCCATTACTTTTTTTACACGTAATTTTCAGGAACGTATCCCCCTTTTAAAGAGTGAGATTTAACCAGGAATAAAGCCGTCATTTAATGAGAAATAACGAGTATTGAACAAGTGCGCCAACGTATGATACAGCTAGCATCAAGCTGGTATCAATGCAGAGCATAGTGGGTGAGCATGACGCGTTTGCTTCTTGTCTCGTGACCGGAAAAAAAAATATTTTAAAAACAGAATAAAACAATTAAATGTTAAATAAGTCTTTCCATGTGTCATTTAAATACCGTATTTAGATTATTAAAAAGATTTCGTAATAATTTAGTTGCGTTCGTTTTTTACGGACACCGTGTAGATTGTAGCTACGGAACGTATCTAGTATTATTATTAGGTCAATCGCTTTTTGTTACGAAGGCAATTTTAGTACCGGTATTCTTTTTTTTTAATTACATTTTACGCAATTTTCATGTTCGCGAAACAATTAGATCTCGAAGTAAATAGAATAAATGCGGATCAAATCAATAGTTTTCACTCTGCGGTTGGTTTACAACTAGTGGTAAGAAATACAAGCATCATTATTATACTCCTTTGAGCGAGTTACGTGTAATCCCGCAGCCTTTTTCTCCTCTATTTGACACATACATTATCTTTTTATCTAAATTCTATCTCCACAAATTTGTAAAACGCGTACGGCAAAGGATTATTGAATAGCGTTAAGAAAAACATACTGTAAAACAACTTAACAGAAAAAATTGAAATGCATCTTTGACATTTGAACTTCCTTTTAAGTTCAACATATTTTCTAAATTGTTCTTCAATTGAGATAAATAAATAAAAAATGCCGTACGGTATGTAAATTTCGTAAATAGATAAATCCGTTTTATTTCATTTTAAAAATTCCGGAAATTGCATCATTTTAGAAAGCGGAATTTGTGAATCGCGAATGGACTTCATAAATACCGCTTCAACATAGCGACGTTTTCCTTTCAACTAAAGAAAAAAATAAATAAATAAAACGCAATATAAGAAAATTATATTCAGATTACGCAATTTTTTTTTTTGCCTTTTCTATTTTTTTCTTCTTTCTATTTATAAAAGATTGTATTTTTTTTTTATTATAAAAAAAAGTATTTTTTTTATTCCGATCAAAAGTCATTGTTAGACAATTTGCATAAACAAAACACATTCGATGACGACGGAAAAAAAGATAAACATAGTATATAAAAAAAATCGATGATAAAGAAATTCGAATAAAGAAATAATAAAACTCAAGGCGGGTGGTGGGGCGGAAGTATGTAAATGAGCGAGCAAAGACATGACCGTGCGGGTCACACTTAACCAAAATGGCGGATGCGCGTGAATAACAAATTCAGACCACGCAAAGCACTAAAAAATAAATAAATAAATATACTGGATGTATATAAACCGATAAAATAAATAAATGAAAAAAGTTGTAGATATATTTTTTTTTTCTCCTTTTCCTCCCGTCTAAATTTCCATTTTCTTTTCTCGGCGTAACGGGTCGCGCACGCGCCGGTATCGATAAACCCGGTGTTTATAATACCGAAAGCTTTGGATTAAGTAATCCAGTGCGGCGACAGAGTTCGACTGGTCTTAGAAAAATGTTATTCATGGGGCCCCATATGACCACAACCAAGTTTAAATATTTCACTTGCACGAGGAATTATCTCTAAAACTCCATTTGAGAAAAAATTAACTTCCTAAAACTCTATTTGCGCGAGAGATTATTTTATTCAACTCTTTTTAAGCAAATCTTTATTTCCAAAAATTACATACTGTTTTCTCCCTGAACTTCACTTAAGCTAGCGTTGACTTCCTAAAACTCCAAATTTTCCGCCCTGAAGCCAAAATATTTTGACCGCTCCTAGAAACAGGATATTGTGATACATAATTTTACGAGCGAGGTTGCGAGCAACACCAGCTTGCAAGGCGCGAAATTTTTTCGGTTTTTTTTTTACGAAATTTTTTAATTTTGATATTTTTGCGAAGTTTTTTAAAATTTTTTTGGGAAATGTTTTTTGATAATTTTGCGAAATTTTTTCAATTTTTTTTTACAAAATGTTTTTGATATTTTTGCGAAATGTTTTATTTTTTTGCGAAATTTTTTTTGATTTTTTTGTGAATTTTTTTTACAAAATGTTTTTGATATTTTTGCGAAATGTTTTATTTTTTTGCGAAATTTTTTTGTGAATTTTTTTTGATTTTTTTGCGAAATTTTGTTGATTTTTATACAAAATTTTTTTTTTTGATTGTTTGCAAGTTTTTTTTTTTATAATGTGGGGAATTTTTTTTGATTTTTTTCCAAATATTTTTTGATTTTTATGCAAAATTTTTTTTAAGTTTTTGCGAAATTTTTTTGATTATTATTTGCCCTCTTGCCCGCCTCTAAAATTGTGCCGTCCTGAGGCCCTGGCCTATTTAGAAACCTGCTTCTGGCTTAAGCTACTTCCTAATCTTAATTTAAGCAAGTGTTGACTTACTCCATTTGCGCGAATGTTTACATTTTAAAACTTCCTTTAAGCGAATGTTTACTTTTAAAAACCCTTAAAAATTGCTAAATACAGTACAGTATAACGCTTTTTTTTTGCGCGAAATTGTAAATTTGCGGGCCCCTCTGAGCGCAATGCTTCCATCCGGAGCCCACAAAACCAACGTCTAAGTTACCTTTTTTAAAAAAAAGCACGCGCCCACGGATTTCTTAATCTTGATTTAAAAATTCTAATCTCAAAATCAAAGTTTTTACTAAACCAGATTTTCTCAAATGATTTCCCTAGCTCAAAATTTACCTCCAAATTAGAACACGATTAAAACTTTGCGATCGGCGTAAGATGAAGATAAGCGTAGCGCGTCAGGTATAATTCGATTGAGTGTCTCGCGAGTCGAAAAAGGTCGGGAAGCAGTGAGTAAAACACACGGCGGATGAAACGACAACAAAAAACGAGGCGATAGGCGAAAGTGAGGCGTTGGGTGACGTCGGAGGTGGCGGTGGACACGTGACAGTAACAGCCGCCGCGCTGACAGGAGCTGCGCGTCCATTATTTACGCTCGGCGATGATTATTTAATGAGTCACGTGAGCGCCCACTTAATGCAGCCCTGCCAGTGCCACCCACGCTCAGTCGCAGCTCAAATCAACGTCGGAGAAATTAATTTATTAATATTCGACGCTAATTAAGGAAATAGCTGCACTCGTGATTTAGGGTTTTTGAAGCACCATCGGTCTATGACGTCGTACGGAAATAGCGGAGGCGGAAGGGAACGAAACGAAGCGCTGGCGGATACAACGAAAAGCATTAATACCACGATTTTGCTTCTGAAACTTGTTTATTTTTAGGTCTGAAATCAGCTTAAAGGTTTTCCAACTGGATTTGCGATTGATTACGAAAAAGCTCTCAAACAAATGAAAGAAATAAGAGAAATTAATATACAGTACTTTTCTTTTTACTGTAAATAAAAAGTAATTTTAGAAAACTGTTTTTACTTCTAAAGAAGTAATTTTAAAAGTAAAATTGCATAAAAAATATTATAAATCTTACCTAATTTTTTTTAGCCAGAAAATTTATTTAAGCGCTGTTTTAAGGTATTTGTTGAAGGCAGTTAAAAGGCTCCCTTATGTATCTCCTTATAGGACAGTACTATTTTTGAATTACAGTTTTTTAAAAGTATGGATTTTTTTAAAACTGTAAACCATTGTAAAAAAAAGTTAAAATAACGAAAGAAATAAGATAACAAAGAATAATATTGCTGCGCAAACTCTTTATTCTTAAATTTTCCTTCAACTGTACTGAAAATTTCGTTATACCGGTACTGTACTAAAATATATATTACGAATTTTATTAATCAGCTAAGTACTTAATATTTCCTTATTAGAACATGAAATAAACAACATCGTCATTCATAGAATTTCGTCATAATTGAAATTTCGTTAAGCGATGAACTTTTATAGAGATACGGTTTACGACATAACGAAGTTGCTATTTATTAGGTATATCCAGTCTAATATTTTTATTATTGATTAATTTTGTTATTAATTTATTTATCAAATTCCGGAAATTAATTTCATTGCATATAATTATCTCAAACGAATTAATTTCGCTATTTCGGCATTTCCCTCACACCAACCATACTTATCATAATATCTCAAATTTTCGGTTTTCATTCAAATAAATAATTTATCAATTGATAAGTAAATACAAATTTTAAATCAATAAGTGAAATAAAAATACAGTATTAAAGAAATGCATGTATAAAAAAAAAAGAAAAAACGAAGAGTTCCGAGTGTGAACGCGGCTTTTTCAAATGTAAACACGCGAAAAGTGTAGATTTACACAATTAAAGTAAATTACGAAAAGATAAGGCAAAGAGAGAATGAAAGAGGAAGTGCGAAGTAACTTAGTCCCCCATCAACACACCCCTTTCCCTTGGAGAACCCTCCAGTTTCAAAACCCCCCGTAGTAAATATCAAGAATGATGAACTTAGCTGATAAACGTAAACAAGCGTTAAATAAAGCAAAAATTCAGCGAAAAATCGACGCGCGCGTTGGATTTAATGCGTTTTCCGCATTGGAAAGCGCGGTGGAAAGGGAGTGGGTGAGAGTGATTTATATGTCCCTTCGGAGCCCGGCAGTTTACCACCTGACAATTAGAAGAATGCGAATCAAGACAGCAGCTGTATTATAAGGCTAACGCGCGTGAGGAAAAGCATGGATATTGTGCGCGTGAGCTCTTAATTATTCCGCTCCATGACGAAAGCGCATCGTTAGCCCCCTGAAAAAAATTAAATGATAAAAATTCGCCCTGTGTCACAATCATCCGCCATTTGAGTGCAAATGGAGGGTCGTGTTTATTAAAGAAATAGCTTAAAGATTAGGGAGGAAAGTAGTATACAATTTTTTTTAAAAAAAGTCTAAAATAGGTGTACTATGGGTACCAGTTTAGACGGAAGAGGGATATTTAAAAGTCTAAAAGCGACAATTCTTTTTACGCGAGATAGCTAGAATATCGTAATTAAAATCTTAGAAAAATTACAAATGGATGTGAATGGTCGGAAACAAAATTTCAATTAAAAATAAGTCGTAAAAATATATTTTTTTAAAAAATAATACGGTATATAACAAGAAAACGAATGAATTTATTTTTAAAATAAATTTGGAGAAAAAAAAAACAATGATTGATTGTTGGTTTAGAGTTTTACGTTGATTTAACGTTAAAAATTATATTAACTGTAAAAACTCATAAATATTAAAAAAAGAAAATATTAAACAAGAATTAACGCAATTCAAAAAAAAAAAATCAGTTATAATTTTGAAGTCGTAATTTTGACAGGAATAATAGTTGTAATTTTGAAAAGTAAATTTAATTATAGAAATTATTTAACATTTTGAAAGTTATAATACCTGTGTAATAGTAAATTTGTAAAATAAAAATAATTCTGTAAAGTAATTTCAATTTTAGACAATTCAGTGCATGTACTGTATTATGAAAAATTAATTGCCAAACATTTGGATTTACAGAAACTATTTAAACCTTACAAAAAACAATACGGTAAAATAATGAAATTTTTTTTTAAAAAAAAAAAACATTAAAGTAAAAACTTTTTTTTAGCAAGAAACACAGTAGATTCCCGATTATCAGCGAACTTTATTTCTACAAAGTACAACTTCTAAAAAGTTGACAGATTTTTGGTTAAAAATAAACCAACATACTTTAAAGTACATAAAACCGCTGGATATTAAGTCATAATTGCATGTGTAAGCCCCTACACTAATTAAAAATTGTGTTTTTTTTTTTTTATTGTTTTTCGTCCAAGTTTTATTAGCACTTTTGTGTTGATTTATATCCTTTTTCGGGGATTTTTGGATAATCCGCGATTGTCGTACCAGTCATTATCGCGGATAATCGGGAGTTTACTGTACATGTACTCGTAATTTTAAAATATAATTTTTTAAAGAAAAAAAAAATTCACTAATTAAATCTTAGGGGAGAAAAAATGGTACCGGTAATTAAAAGTTTTTAGGAAAAGTTCGGAAGTATCCGCTTCGAGGGTGGAAAAGCCTTTAATTTCCGTCTTCCGAAGGTTTCCTATTTTATTACGCCAGTAGCCCGCTTTTTTTCTTTGCTTTTCTTCTCGCTCCTCCATTCATTGTTATCACTTCGTTAGGAGAGTGACGATAACGGTGTCACGTGACGTCTATGCAGCGCCATTTAGCGATGTAAATCTTATCTCTCAGCGTTTGCGTTATATTTGCAATCGCAAATTGCTATCCAATACACAGCTAACAATGCGCCTTCATTGTGCGAAGCTATTTATTGATTGTTATTGTTGCAACCCCCAGCCACCTACTAGAGCGGGTTCGGCCTGCCACCACCCTTAGCCTTAGCTGCACCCTCCACCGTGATGATGATGATGATCGTGATGGGTGGGAGGGATATATTGCTTTCTCCGCCTCAATAATTCACCACTCCACATGCCATTACAGCCAGAAATAACAATGGATGGCAAAAATTCCCGCCAATGATCCTCGCCGCCATTATTCGCGATGGCCAACATCACTTCTATTATTACCCTCCTCCCCCCACCTTAACACCCTTCGAGGTGCGAGGGATGACCGCAAATAAGGTCATCTGCAAAAATGTCAAAAGTTAACCTCGCGAAAGAAGAAAAAAAAATAAAAAAAACCAAACATTTTTATCTCGCTGGAAATTAATTGCTCACGTGTCTCACCTTCGCTTTCCGAATTTATGCCGCGAAAGGCACGTCACGCGCCCGAGGAGTAGACGAGCGATATGGTCGCCGCGCAACTCAATTTCCGGATTACAAATATTATTTATTTGTTATTGAAATTTATTTGCAAGCGGCGGAACAACGACCTCGCTATTACGAAATTATCGGAATAGCAAAACTTTCACGGTATGAAGAACAGGATTAAGTTTTCTCGGGCCTTTTACGTAAAACTATTTTTTAGACCCCTAATGAAGAAAATAGACGCCCAGCTTGCGAAGAGAAAAATTCATAGGAAAATTAACAATTACTCCTGTTTTTATCATGAGAAAAAAAGTAGGAAATATTGCGCTCCTCAAAAATGGAGGCTCGTGACGTCATTTGTATTTTTTTCCTGGGCCATCGTTCAAGTGGTACAGACATCGTTTTCTTAAAAGCAAAAGCACTCTGCACAGCAGTTATTAATAATCTCTGCATTGCATTGCGAAATACTAGGCAATAACAAAAGTTTTTCTGTTCAACTAATTTCGCGGCAAAACTTTTTAAATTACAACGAGGACCGAGGTTCATTAAACCAGCCTAACCAGGGATGCCCTTTTCGTTGTTTGCCTAGTTAAAAACACTGAATAAGTGATTCTAACTAGTGTATACTAAGTGCATTAACATTATACTGTATAGGGTGTTCGTTAGTTTTGAAAAATGAATAAATCAGCCGAATTTTAATGAAAATGAATTATTTTTTTTATATTTAATTTAATTAATACCTCCCATTTAATAATAATAAAAAATTATTAAAACATAACCTCTACAATTGAGTCGGCACGTGTAAACGTGTTCACGCTCTCACTTTGACGGGCTAAAGCTTTTGCGGAATTCCAGCCTGCACCTGCCGACTGCATCTCGGCATGTGCCGGCATCTACCATAGGATTAATGAATATTTCCTTGAGCGCATTAATACGTACCAACTCAGTTGTAAAGGTAATATTCTAAAAATTGTTTTTTATTATTAAATGGAAGGTGTTAATTAACGTAAAGTTAAAAAAAACGTCAGTTTCATTAAAATTCGACTGATTTATTCACTCTTCAAAACTAACGTCATCCAACGAACACCCTGTATGAGTTCGTTATGCAATCTGAATAAAACTATACCGTAGCAGCGGCGTAGCTGAAGTAACAAAAAGGGATTGTGCGCCTAATATTGGTAAATGCGCTCCTGATTATAGAATACAAATTACGATCGGTTTGCTTTTATGATTACAGTTCCAAGAAATGATTCGGTACTAATAAGTGCAAATTTAATTATTTATTACTCCTCATTTTTTATTCATGAAATTTCGCATTAATTATAGATATTTTTCCCTTTTGTAACGAATTTTTCCTGCAAACATTACGCTTCTCTAGACTTTCCTTATGTACAGTATTTTTCGTTTACATCTCTCCGTGAATAAAATAGCAAAAATATTTAGAAATAAAATTTAATGAGAATATTTAAATGAAAATGAAAACTACGACAGAATATTTTCTTACATGAATTAAAATAAAATACAACACTGAACAAAAAAAAAAGTGGCCCACGCAGGGATCGAACCTACGACCTTCGCGTTATTAGCACGACGCTCTAACCAACTGAGCTAGTGGGCCATCTATACAACTTCGCTGCATATAATCCGATGAGTAGGCCGGCGACCCGTTCAATCGGGGATTTTTTTTCTTTAATTTTCTAATTAACTCGAACAACATAGTTCAAAATACTAATTCGATAAAAAAAGTCCCATAAACCCATAAAAAATGCTCCCTTAAAATGAAAGAAAAAAAAAATAAACGACAGACAAACGTTAATTCAGTAATTTGACGCATGTAAACACTAAGTAAAAAAAAAATCCCTTTTCGTATTTCGACTTAACGTTAATCGGCTTCCTCTCTCCGTTTCTACTTTTGGCGTAATAAAAAAAATCTTTTAGGGAGATTACTCGTGATGAAAATTTAAACGCTTAAACGATTTACTTTCATCTTCTTTTTATTCATCCGAAAAAGGAAAAAGAAAAAAAAAAAAAAAAGATCGATACAAATTAAGGAAGCAACGTATAAAAAAAACCCTCCCGTCGTCTAAAAATATTGTCATTCTTCGTTCACATGAATAAAATTAAATAAAATAGGAAATAAAATTACGATTAAGGAAATGATTTAAAACACTAAAATCATAAAAATGTAAATACAGTAAAAATGTATCTAAATGCTATCGAAAGTTGGCCCTAATTGAAGCAGGCGATCAACATACTCGTAATATTATTTTTGTAAAAAAACAAATCCAAGTTAAATTATCAACATCAGTATTTTTTTCCACGTTAGCGATGATTCATAATTCCCAATACAATGCTGGCACATGTCATGTAGAAACGAATCACAATAATTACTATCAGTAAATCAAATGAATACAGTAATTAAAAATAAACCTTATTCAGTAAAAATGTGATCTAATATGAGAAATGGCAAAAACGCATTCGGAATTAAGCAAATGTTTATTTTAATTTAAGTAAATACTGTTCGTATTTAATTTTGATTAAAAATGCATTCTAGGTTAAATAAACACTACGGTTTAGTAATATAAAAAAAAAAAAAGATAAGCTAGAATTAAGTGAAAATTTTGCCATAACACGAGTGCAAACTAACTCGGCCTTAATGACGCTGTTCCCTTTGCTGAAGGCAAGTAGAGCCTAGAAAGTAGTTGGATGGGTGACTTCTACTCCAACTACGTCTAGGTGCACCAAAAATGTCAAATATAGGGGTAACATTCTTGCCTCTCGAGGCTCTCCGTATTCCCGGATGTCCCTATATTTGATGTCGAAATATTGTTAATGTGCAAAATAGAAACTATCCATACTGATCCGGTAAAAAAGAATAAAAATCAAATCAAGGTAAAACTAACCCTATGTTGAGTTACATCAACACCCATTTTAATTTAAAAACTGTTGAAAATCAATACTAATTTGAGTAAAAAACTTTATCACAGTTTGCGTAAGATGCAAAAATGGCACGCAGTTTAAGTAAACTTTATGCACTAGTTTTAATCCTAATTTAATACATATAATCCAACATTATTTTAAATTTAAAAAAATAACAAATAATAATTAAAATTGAAGTAGAAACTAATTGGACTAGTAACTAAGAGCAAAGACTCGTTCGAGCTGGAACAACTGCTATTCTTAATTTCAGCAAAAATTCTACAGTACACGGTAGTACTGTACATGTACTGTATTCCCCAATTCAATGAAACGTTGAAAGCTCGATAAAAATTTATGTAAAAAAAGTCAGTTCTAAATTTACTAAGTATAAAATCAGCAATAAAAATTTAAACGATTTACTTTTTCATCTGAGAGAAGAAAAAAATCAATACGGTAAATATTAAAAATAATAATAAAAAAAAACAACCGGCGCTTAAGAATCTTGTCCATTCTTCGTATGAATAAAATCAAAATAAACAATTTGATTGGCCGTCGTAGAGAAAGTGTCCGGTTTCCAATGGCGTGTCAGGTGACCGCCTTATCAGTCTGACAGAGGGAACCTCATCGAAAGAAGAAAAAGAAAAAAAAAAAAAACAGCATCTAAATTTCAAATGCGAAAGAGGCTTGAGTTGTATGCTGGGCGTATGTTTGGATGGCGATAAACGTCTCTCTCGCTCGCCAACACACCGAGCGGGCGTTATGGTAGCGGGGATGATGATAAGGGGCGGGGGAGGTGGGAATATTTAGAAAATTATTCCGCGAGAAGAATTCATTTACCGAAAACCAACGCGTAAATTATGCACATAAAATATCAGCTTTTCCATCAACTCGCGCCACAGTAGAAAAATACGCCAGGAAAAAAAATATTTAAAACGTAACGGAGGAAAAAAAAAAATCCCTCGGTATAAATACTAATTTAAATCCGGCGAGATAAAACGAAAGATGTCGCTACAGCGAAATACTCGCTTCGACAAACTTTCCTAAGCTAAATTTGCGGTGGAATCAAAATATTTCGTTTTCACAGATAATTCGTTTTACCAAAATCTCGTATTGATTATCAATAATTTTCGATACAACGAATGAGTCATCTATCCTCTCCACTTCGTTAAACGCCAATTTTTAATGTATTCTTATAATTTTTTTTTTTTTTTGAGTTGATTTACGGAAACTGTTGACCTTAAAAAATGAGTCTAATAGGCAGATTATGAATTTATGGACCGCTGTAAAAAATTAAGGTACTGCGCAAACTCTTTAATAAGAGTGTTTTCACTACTTTTCCAAATGCGCAGTGTACCAATAATTGAAGGCTTTGCCGCAATAAGCGGATATGTACTCGTACATTGAAGTTGAAGGATGCACTGTATACATAAAACAAATTCAATATCAACTGGTGCTGTGTTTATGACTTTGGGTGTTGATGTTTACGTTATTCAACAAAATTAATAGTGTCGCGTTTTTTAATCCCGGTAAGTTGAATGAGTTTTAAAATTTAGAGATAAAATTTAAATTTAATTTACCGGTATTTTGTAGTTCTGTTTTCAGTTATATTAGTAAACTATTTGTATAATAATCTCATATTTGCTGCATTTTTTTTTACCTGCCTTTACAAAGCATTTTTAACCCCCCATTTAGTGCGAAAACGAGATTTAAATTGTTTACCTTGTTTTGAACAAACGACTCTCTATCTCGTGTTGATACATGGTATGATGGTAAATTAGTACGTAGAAAGAATCAATTTAACTTAAATTTAAAAATGCTCATTAAAAACGGCATTTTTTAGAATCAAAAATGAAGCTTTTTGCTGCAAACCTTTCAGTTGTTAACCGCGATTTTCAAAGCCGAATACTCCTAATTTCGCTTTGAAATTTTTCGTAATAGATCTCTAATTAACGCCACTTTTCGCTATAAAATTATAAATCATCGACTTTCTGAATTTGAAGGCTAATGGCAATTGAAT
The DNA here is from genome assembly GCA_034698085.1 of Polydesmus angustus. Classification (NCBI taxonomy): domain Eukaryota; kingdom Metazoa; phylum Arthropoda; class Diplopoda; order Polydesmida; family Polydesmidae; genus Polydesmus; species Polydesmus angustus. The sequence goes on along the minus strand of JAQGAY010000231.1, from coordinate 1,957 downwards.
GAATTAAAAGCTTTAAAATGAACTAAATTAACACTAGATAGAACGAGTACTGCATTGTTGTAATTACATGAATTATTTCAAATTAATTAAAGCTCGTAGTCAATTTAACAAATAAAAAAAAATTTCCAATCAAATTAATGCGTGTTTATTTATGTCAAAAAAAAACAGATTTTAGATATGAAATAACAAATAAATCCGTTTTTATACAAATAAAAATAATACTGTAGTGCGGAACGTGATTTCAACATTTACGGTATATTATTTCTTATGGTAAATTGTGCTCCGTTTCGAATCGTTTCACTTAGAATTCATTTATTTGTTGAAGGAATGTATTCAAGTTTCAGTTCGAAGTGTACAGTACCGGTACATGTATTTTAATTGAACTGCTGTATTAATAAAGTACCGGCAACCGTTATTTTAAGATCTTGAAAAAAATCGATAATTAATTAAAAATTTGCATAAACTGCGTTTAATTACCCTCGAAATTAATTATAGCAAAATAAAATTCCTTCTGCATAATTTAAAATGAAACGTAATCCGAACTTAAAAGTTACTCTCGACAACCGCGCGATCAATCGTTGCCAACCGGATTTTAATTAATAAACAATGTAATCAACTTCTTCGAAATCAATTGGGTTTTCGTTGTATCGACATTTGAACGTAGCCCAGTCGACGGAGAAAAGCTGGCTTAAGTAGGGGAGAGAGGCAGCGGAGGGTGTCGGTCAAGATGGCGGCTAGGCGGGAAATGTATCGCCATAACGCTATTAGCTTGATGCATTATTGATGGTGACACAATCTCCCTCCGGCGGCAACAACAACAACGGTGACGACGGATCGCGTTACGTTACCAAGTGAGATAATGAGGATGATGAAGATGCTAATAAAAATAATGCGGCGGGGAATAACGGCGGCCGCGGATAACGAGGGAGCGTGCGCGCGATTAATGAATAAATAAAATTAAATAGAGCGCGGAGTTGAATGCAAACCCACTCTCCTACGATATTACAGTATTTTGCACGCTATTTTGGAACGGAAGCACTCAAACACAAATATTTTAAGAAGAGAAAAAAAAAAATTGCGTTAATTAAAAGAAATTAAACGGAAAAGTTAAATCGATAATTTGTTAATATTTAATAAAATAGCGAAGCTCATTATTATTTTTTTTATATACGAAAAGAAGTGCAATTAATAACAAAGAAAATAACTAAGCTAAATGTTGATTTTTAATTAAATAAACTTACTGCGCGAGTGCTCCCGTTCTAAAACTCCATTTGCGCGAGAGTTTACTTCCTAACAGCTAAATCCCATATAAATGAGTGTTCAATTCTTTAAACTCCATTTGCACGAGGGTTTACTCCCTTTATTTGCGCGAGTGTTTACTCCCTTTATTTGCGCGAGTGTTTACTCCCTTCATTTGCGCGAGTGTTTACTCCCTTCATTTGCGCGAGTGTTTACTCCCTTTATTTGCGCGAGTATTTACTCCCTTCATTTGCGCGAGTGTGTTGGGCAGATTTTTACTAAATTTATGGGCAGATTTTTACTTAATTTTTGGGCGGATTTTTGCTAAATTTTTAGCAGATTTTTATTAAATTTTAGGCAGATTTTAACTAAATTTTAGGCAGATTTTTACTAAATTTTAGGCAGATTTTTACTAAATTTTAGGCAAATTTTTACTAAATTTTAAGCAGATTTTTACTAAATTTTAGGCAGATTTTTACTAAATTTTAGGCAGACTTTTATTAAATTTTTGGCAGATTTTTATTAAATTTTTGGCAGATTTTTACAAAATTTTTAGGCAAATTTTTACCAAGTCTTTGGGCAGATTTGTACTAAATTTTTAGGCAGATTTGCACTTATTTTTTGGGCAGATTTTTACTAGTTTTAATAGCTAAATCCCATATAAATGAGTTTTTACTCCCTTCATTTGCGCGAGTGTTTACTCCCTTCATTTGCGCGA